>JBBPSU010000358.1:0-14015 GCA_038093755.1 Tylopilus microsporus | reverse complement strand
TTTCTGGAAATCGAACCACTGTGAGTCTATTTCGGCCATGATGCGCGTTGTAGATGGACTGATGGACCGACTGGGCATCGCTCGACGGACTAGATACGGTACAGCGTGGGTTGAGCGCGGATCCAAATGTCTTGTCTGTGTCGTCGCCTTCGGGTACGTTGCCCGGACCCACGGTCAGATATTTGCCCTTTTGACGACCTGCGTAGGCCCTAGCACAGAGTCTGCGATGTTGATTAGCTCGCTGCGCGAGGTGATCCGTACGCAAGCGACCGAGGTGGAGGCCCTCCAAGCCCAGCTCAGAGACCTCACCGCGAGCTCTTCTGCACAGGTATATCCTCCTTTAGTACTGATATTGTCCGTCCTCACTGCATCTCGTGACAGGTCCGGGAATTGCATGCACGAACCGCCGATCTCGAGGGTGCATTGGACGAAGCGCAGGGGAAGAAAAAAGAGGTGGAGAAGGAACAAGAGGATTTACTCGTGCTCCTCGACGAGATGAGTACGAAGCGGAGACGGGACAAGGCGCGGATGCGGGAAGCTGGGTTGGAAGTGTCCGAAGACGAAGGGGAGGACGACGACGACGACGACGACGACGACGACGATGGAGAGGAGTGAGATCAAGGGCCAGTGAGCTGCGTTCGTTGGACTTTGTGGGTCAGAGGGCCTGCTGACACGTTCCGCGACAACCCCTCCATTCCTTCAACGCGACTCGTAGTGCGATAGCAGGCTCTGTCATGCAAAGTGTAATAGAGATGAATGACATTGAGATCAAAAATCCACGACTAGTATCTATGCGATACGGCAATACCAGAAAGGAGAGTGCTGCTAGAGAGCTCAAAGAGAGACTGTGAGTAAGGGTCAACTTGAAGCAGGGGAGAACAAGTAAATTGGGTTGGGCGAAAAACCGCAGGCATTTCCGGCCTGAAAATGGACCCGAACCTGTCGGGCGAGAGCGCGCTGTGTGGGTGGGCTGGGCACCGAAACAGCGTAGCTCGAGCTCGACTGTCAGATAAACTGAGGAGAGAGCCTTCCCTCGTAAGACGCGTCCGTGGCTTGTGAGAGGAGTCGAGCACTACGCGGCCGCTATGACAGAGGCAGCTACGGTGCTAGTAGCTAACACTGCGAGGGAAGCAGAGGAAAGGATGAAGAGCCGCTCTGCGTCTCACGCGTAAACTAAACCCTGGACCAGTGCCTTTTCTACTATACAACGGGGAAAATCTCCTGTGAAGCTTAATCCTACTATACAATGTATACGGCGTACGGTGTGGAACTGATTCGCCCCGTGATGTATACGAGGACCACTCAGAGGTACCATGTCTGGTTCATGGAGCGGGGCTAGACGCATTCGTCGAGCGGGAGCCTCAACTTTGATTGAGTTTGTTAAACCGAGAACTTGGACTCGGAGGTGGTGCCTCCGATTTGTTGATGCGAGAACTTTGGAACGATTACTTGCGTACGAGAGCGCTCAAGGCAACGAAGCATGGATCCTATAAAGTAAAGCAACATGTAGACAGTGCAGCGCAACCGAACCTTGTCTGTCGACTCCCACCATCACTGCTGAAAGTCGTGTCCCCAGTACCACGACCACGTCGCCAACCATGATAGGTGCGTACTCCCGAGTGGGTGTTTGATGTGATCGTTGAACACGGGCGCTACGACCCAGCTGAAATGAAAGCCAGCACCTGGAACGTATATGCGGTGGCATTTTCTCCAAATGGCGAGTATCTCTTGAGCGGTAGTAAGGAAGGGGTTCAGGTGTGGTGGATCAACTTGAAGGATGGTCAGCGAATGGCAACAATGGCAACAGAGGGTATTTTCAACTGTCTTGCTGTGTCCAAGGATTACAGATGGATTGCGGCGGGGATGCAAGAAGGCAGAGTCTATGTCTGGGACGCGCAGACAAACGAACGAGTCATCGAGCACAATGCCGCATCAGATGCGTCGATCTCTCTCCCGACTCGACCGGACAAGAAAGCGACCATCCTGAACTTGGAAATATATCAACACATGCAAACACTCGAGCACGACGATTGGTCTACGCATCGCCGCAAGGTGATCGCATCGCAACAGCAACTCGCGATTCCGTGCCACGAGTCTACGATAGCACCGATGCTATTCTCCTCGTCCACATCAACATAACAGTCACCCCGCGGTTTAACACGGGTCTGCTTTGGTTCAATGACACCCTTCTCGTGGTATCGGACAAAAAACTCGTGCAATTCGCAGTTTCCGCAGGCTCGCCTGTATCAGAATGGCCTGTTCCTGATACCGGCGCATATTCGTGCATTAACTGGCCAACGCATGCGCAATTCATTATGTACGCGACAGAGAGGACCGTGTCATTTTGGGACATGGGGACTCGCACTCGACTCGGTCTCCTCGAATACGCTGCGGACATATGCTCTATTGCTGTATCACCCGACGACGGGTTTCTCACAGTTGGTGGTAGCGACGGGAAAATCACCATTAACAGTCTATCACACATAAAGGCACTGTGTCTATTCCAAAAACTTGCTGCTAAACCCTGTTAATGTGCCACACCAGTCGCCCGCTCATGCGCGTGACCAACAAGACGAGCAGCCTTCCCCTCCAGCTGGTCAAGATAATGATCTGGTAAGCTGTAGTTGGACTATCACTGTAATTGTCACGCTTAACGCCATGTTCCAGGAAAAATCTGTCAAATCCGCTGTCGTCGACCCCAAGTCAAACAACAGCAAGTGAAAACAATATTCTCGAAGTATATACTTAGTTTCCCCTCTTGATGCCAGTTCTTACGGTTGCACAGGTAGACTTGCCACCAAGCGTGCCTGTCCGCTTTTCGATCTCGACAAGGTTCGTTATCATCATGACTGCTCTCCATCACTGTACTGATAGTATTGAAAGCCTCCTTCTCCCACAACCTCCATCCGTTCTCCTGCAGCCAATGTAGCCACACCGGGGACGTCACGTGACATATCACCATGGATAACCCAACATCTGGGAAAGCTGCACTTGTGTGCATGGCATCGGACTGGTTATTGTGCTGTAAGTCTACGGCACATTATAATCGACTTTACTGCTCGGGGTTATGCCATGACCATGGCGCGGCCGCCAGCCCGTTCTTATATCCAGATGCTAGAGTTTATCCCGGAGACTCTGGGTTGGTTCGACATGTAGCTGCGAGGCTATAACCACTCCAGCATTCTCATCTAGCAACCTTGCTGCGACTCTTTTTTAAACAAGACTCTGCACATCAGTGGGCATTGCATACGGCCAAGCAGTGCTAGAATCGTGGACGCCGCTTCAGACAGTTAACACGGCAATGTGAATAAGGATACCGCTTTAGTTTGGCGAGGAATGGATTGACTGCGGCATAAATTCATTATCGGCCATGTGTAGTAGAGAAAAAGAGTGCTCAAGCTCGTTGGTAACGGGTTGCTTCGTATTTTTCGGCTCGACGGCTACTGCGCTTAGCGGGTCTGTTTGTGCCATACTGACTGACTCATACCATCACGAAAAAAGTGGTCGCGTGTTATTCCCTGACAACTGTCCCGCATAATCAACATTATGTCACTTGATGATATGATATGATATGATCTGCCCAATTCATATATTATTGTTACAATGAAGTAGCTACTAGATGGCCTATGCTGAATGGTGCCAGGCAGACTTTCTCATAGAATTCTATCTGCAATCTTTCTCAGCTCGCTGCCACGCGGTAGGAGTATCATAATCCCTTAGTAGAATGCTGCTGTACCAGATACTCTGCTTGAACTATATATGATAGCTGCAATGAAGTAGCACCTAGATCGAGCATGCTCAATAGTGCCAAAACAAACTACCTCATGTAATTCTATTGCCAATCATTCTCAGCTTATGCCATGTAGTAGAAGCATTATGATTCCTCAGTAGAATGCTGCTCTCCAAGATACTCTTCCCAAATCATATACTGCCACTCCAATAAATTGGCAACTAAATGGACTTTGCTCAACTGTGCCCGAGAAGATCAACTCATAGAATTGTTTTGTCAATCATTCTCGACTTGCCACCATATGACAAGAACATTGTGATTTCTCAGTAGATCATATATTACGTTGGTTGCATCCGAGAGTGGTGGCCCGGGAACAACAGCCTGAGGCCAGTCAATGTGATAGAACATCATTCCAAACTTGAACGTGTTTGTCCGCTTGACCGTCCACTGTTCCGTCGCATCGGGAGTCGGGAGGTTCATCCGTTGTATCCTTCAGTCTGTCCGTGGTAACCGATCTGATAGGTATTAGTACATTCAAGTTTCCTGCCTTCTCCCCTGTTTTTCAAGCATTGTTGTCAGTCTGTCAAGCGGAACGCACTGCCAATGGCAGTGAAACGACATGCACAGTACTACAGTCTATCGTGCAAATTTGTACTCATCAACAAGGCCGGTCTACATCCCGGGCCGAGTCCACGTCTACTAGTATTGACTCCGAGTCGGAATGCGGCCACTGGCAGTGTCTACTAGTACCATACGAATCCCATCATGACTCGGATCCATCAGCTCACTGGCATTCACTGGCAACGACGTCTCCTCCCCGGGCCGAACCCGCGCCATAACCAAGCTACTACTAGTATCCGTCGCAATACTACGTCCGAGTCTGTACTGCCAGTGCACATGTGCCAGCGGAGCGACTCGGAGCACTGGCAGCAGCCTGAGCGCACCAAACGGCTGCCAGTGCTTGCCAGTGAGCCGAACAGTGACTCGGAGCCGCAGCGCACGCGTCATGTGATCAAACAGAGGCACACCACGCGAAAAGTCTTGATCGGCGACTTGGAGGAGGGGGCCGATCCACGGATGAATGAGGAGTGCACTTATCAGTCCAGACAAGTCATCTCTAGTCCGATTTCTACATCGCCAAGCATTAGAGACGTTCCATGATAAGTAGGGGTGTCTGACGCTGCATCGCGTTCGACGGGAAAACGGACGAGGTCGTTGAGCAGGAAAACAGTGGCAGCACGTTGAGCGTGAACGGCCCGAGAGACACGTCGATGCCAGCAACTTGAACTCGCTCGGGCTCGGATGGGCATCACTGTGATCACAAACTTGAAGCCTGCCAGTGAGGATGTGCGGTGTGGATTCATCACTTGAAGGTCACCGTCTTGCAGTCACAGCCTGAGGCGGCCCTACACTTGATCATGATCATAGTATAGGCTACAGTGCCAGTACATAGTACATTCAACTTGAAGTTTTCGAGATTCGGAACATGCTAGTGGCACTAACCACTTCGAAGTAAAAAGCTACATATTAGACCTAGAATGAAAACTCTACAAGGTCCGACTCGGACTCGTCATCCGAGTCGTCATTGTCGGAACCGCAAAGGGATTGATCATCGTTGGCATCGTTCGAGTGCAAACTTGAATCATGGTCTGAGCCTCGGTCCTCTGTGTCCTCGTCCAAAATTGAATCGTTCACTGAAGTTCCTGTCAGCGCCTGCAAGCTCCCGATGGGGGTGAGACAAACCCTCGTTCTCCGGCTCTTCGTCAACCTCTAAGGCCTTGTATATGTCTGATGGAATTTGATTGAACTGGACTCCAAGTCCATGCCCAACGCCGATTCCCGCAAAACGAGCAAACATGTCTCTGTCTACAAAGCTTCCACGAATATCAGCGGAATGCTATTACGAGTAACATGGGACTCACAAATTTACATAGAACGAGCCCCAGTTGTCTGTCTCTCCAGGTAATCGTCCAAGTGAAGCACCAGGTTTCATTAAAGCTGTTGTGCGTTCTCCAGCGAATGCTGGGATCAGGTGGCAGGCTCAAATCACTGAGGATGGGTCAAGAAATCCAAACGCCAAGTCTTCGTCGGTGTCCGGGATGAATCCAACTTTTGGAAGTCACCCGTGCTTGAAGCTCCAACTATAGTTTGGCTCAACACCCAGCCACCGCACCCAAAGCACATCTGCCTTGTGAAGTGGCAGATTCTTGGATCATTGACCAAGATAATGAACGGGAACCTGAAACGCACGCAGAACTCGTGCATACCAGAAGGGGTGTTCTCCGTCATGTGAGAGAGTCATCACATTACAACCACCCAACGTGGAGAGTGAATCTTCGTCATGTTGAATATCGTAGCTTGTATATGCAAGCCGAAGTCGTTTTGGCGTAGCAACCTTGTTCAAATCTTCAATGAGTAGCTTGTTATGTTCGTCGTCATTGAAGTATTGTTCATCCCCGTCGTACTCATAATCATGTATCTGGGTGAGAAGATGATTTTTCAACTTTGGAATGAAGTTCTAGAATAAAAGACTTCGCTCAGTATCTGTAAGATAGGGCACGTCCAAGATGCGTCACCTTAGTCGCAGGGTCATTACTATTATCGGCAAGGAGCTTGGCAAGATCGGTGTAGTTTTGTGTTGAGCTTGCCATGATATATCGCAGCGAATCCGGAATCGGGGCGTCGAGTTCACCGTCGTCTTCTAGTGGGTGTCTTTCCTGGTTTTGCCGCCTGATATGTGTGTGTTGCCTCTCCTGCTTAGCCAATTGCTCCGGAACCGTTTTCTTATTTGTGTTAGCGTAAAACCTCTTTATCGTTTGGTGGGCCTGCTCTCCCTGGAAGCACATCAAATAGGACAGCACGCGGGAATTTGGGGAAAATACGTACAATTTGCGTCGTGTAGGAATCCGTTGTGCCAAACATCATGATGGTTGTCACATAATCGCCGAGAGTGTGCAGTTTGTACATTGAAAGATTAAACCTTTTCATGCGCGGGGCACCGTTGATGCTACTGGGTGCTTGCTCTCCCCTACCACCTGCCGGTGCATGCCGCCTCCGGAGCCGAGCTTGGATCTCCCCTGGAAGCTCCTTGGTTTGAAATACAGTTGCAGTATGCTGCTGAAATTTTCGCAACTGAGATGCAAGAGATCGGAGGGTGGAACCCAGCAGAGTCAGTGAGTCGTCTGTGTGCAGCCGAAGCTTGGCCAGAGCATGCCATTCAGCTAAGCGGAAAAGGAGGATCCGGATGATCTCATCGTGTTGGTTTGGGAAAAGCCCTTCGAATGCTGGGATGGAGCACTTGACAACACATCAATACTTCCAGTAACGGACAATGCATCAATTATGGTTTGGACTCACTTGCAGGATATCCTCAAAATGGTGAGCAGCACGATGCTTCAAGTCCACTACATTGTCTGGGAATCGGCGAACTGAATTGTTGCCGAAAGGAGGCGTTTCAAAAAAGCTATAAAAACAGCGAGGGCTGGATCAAGGGACATACGCCAGAGTAGAAAGCTGCTCACCGCTTATTGAGAGTCCAGACCCTCCTAGGGTCTATAGAATACAGTATTCGAACAAGATGCTTAAGAACTGACTTCAAAACCCCAAGCTCGAATTCATGCAATAGGTCGACAACTAAGGTGGGAAAAAAGTTGAATCCTAGTGGTGAGAGTCTCTCCGCAAAAGCATTCTGTATCGCATGATGAATCCGAATTCGATTGAAAATCGATGAATAAAGTGAACGTACCAAAGTGGGCACTAATGAGAGTTCCTTGAGCAATGCTTCGACAGCAGCCCCCTTGATTGACACCCCATGTTTGTAGACTGAATTCCTCGCTGCTGCAATTCTGTTTGCGAGGTATGTACGGGCATTCTTGACCCTCGCAATTGCATCCGTTAGCCAGCCCAAACGGTCAAATAGAGAGGCTGGAACAAAACATCGTGGGCAAGGGCATCGTCCTTTGTTTCGGATGGTTGCGAGTATCGCCCTGTCAAAGCAGTTTAGATTAGTCGATCACGCAGCTTGGCTAACATACTTTTCAGGGTAATCAGCAGAATATGTGAATATTCTCGGAAAAACTCGCCGCTTCACACCATCAAAGCAAGTGATGACAATGCCATTCTGGTATGCGTCCAAAAAGCTGTCGTCGAGCAAGGTTGCCCAGACGGCATGAACAAGCTCCCGCCGACAGTGCGTCAGGATGTCATCGAAATGTTTGCGCTCAGGATAGAGGTTGGTAAGCAACTCCTTGATGGTTTCCGGCAACTGTACGATAATTTTAAGTGCCTTTGGCTATCAGCAAGGAGCATTACTCATGTTTGGTATAAATGCGATTGGATGACATGCGCCCGAACTTGGAGACCCCCGCATATACTTGGAGAGGTTTCCAAAAAACATATAGATGGGCCATGCCTTTGCTTGACCAAACTGAGCTAAGTTTGTTGCATCAGACCAAAACATTAGTCCAGCAATGACTCACTCAAGCTCGCAACCATCCTGTTGTTTTTCCTTCTGCAAGTCATCATGAGCAGCCAGCCAGGCATCTGAACAATAAAGCTCATCATAAATTCGTTGTTCCTTTCCGGTCATAGGTGATTTCCAGACCCGTTTGAAAGGAGTAAGGTGGAATAGCTTTGACGTCGATTCAGCAAAAACTGCCTTGACCACAGAAGTGATGGACCGGTGCATAAAATTGGGAACAATGAAGGGCCATCCGTTTCCATCTGGATTCTTCTCCTTTGTCGGAACATGAATCTGAAGCGAACTCTTTATCCAGTTGTCGCGTTGAAAAATGTCCTCGGAGTGTTGTTTCATAGCAGCATCCAACCGTCGACTCTCTCTGGACGCATCAAACTCTTTGAGGTCATCAACTGTGAAGTCATCAGTGCAGATCACCTCTTTGACAAGCCATGTTATCTCTGCGTCAGATTTTTGGCCACCTCCAGAATGTTTCCAGCTCATCATACGCCAGATCGACATATTTGACCACAGCCAAGGTGGTGGTTTGGTTTGGTCTAGCGAATTGCCATAGGTGCGGTTGGAATCAACAGCTCTACGGTTTACGACGTTGGAGAGCTGGTCCGTGGACAACAGTGCGTCAGGATCATATGAAGGTCGGTCGCGATAGTGACGAGCGATTCCAAATGCATTGAATACTGTCTGAATTGAATCGTGTACGATGAGAAGTACACGCGGCAGGCGAGGGATTCCTGTTGAACCCAGCTGAACTGAAGTGGTTGGGGGCGGAGCCTCTGGAAGTTGGTCCCTGTATCGAGCTGGTAGACGGCGAGGTCGAGGTGAGGGATGATCCTGAAATCCATTTAGTTACCCCCATTGCTCATTATGCATCACCCATGAATGAACTAACACACGGCGCGGTATTTCTTGCGACTCTTTGGATTTCTAACTCGGACCCTGGCCTGCTGGTGGGCATGGTGACCTCAGGCTGTCTTTGAGGCTAGCCACAGCGGCCTCAAATACGGGGCAACAAGAAATGATCGAATAAAGCTTACAGTGTCTGGGCCAGCGCCAGCTAATGCTATCGAGGGTTCCTCGGGTTGGCTCAGCGCCACTGGCAGTGCTAGCTGACTTTGGGTTCCAGACTGGATTGATGTTTTAGCATTGATCGAAGGGAATTCAGATGAAATTACTTCTAGAGCGCTAGTGCCCGGGGCTGTAGCTGCCACAGAATCCGAGCCCCAACTTGAGTTAGACAACGTTGGCAGCTCTAAATCATCACAGGTGCCAGTGGCGTCGTGATCTCGGCCAACTTCAGGTTCAAGTCTTCGTCGCTTCACGCAGTTCGCAGGGTCTGAGAAGCTCTCAGGATCATCTCTTGAGAGCAGAAGCACAAGCCGTCTCTGTTCGATACAATGGTGCTTCCAAGCCGTGCAGACATCTTGGTGGCGAGAAAGGTTGCAGGGTTCTGGGAAGGAACGCCCACACACCTCAATGCACTTGAACCGATGATTCATAAGGAAGATGGCCACGAGGGCAAAGACAGGGTATATGATGAAGTAGTGATGAATTATCATTGGCAATGTCACCCAGTGCGAGTCACAACTTGAACGGAGTAACCGTACTTAGTAGGTGTGACTAAGTGTGACTAAGTGTGACTAAACAATGCGTACATTTCCTGATGTATATGTATCTCTTCCTTGGAAACTCGCACATGGCGTGCGGTGACTATGAGGATGCAACAACATTGCTTGGACATGCCCGTGGCCAAATGCGACAATACTCCAGTTGGCTGCTCACTGCAATCTCGCTGGTAAGTATCCTAATATGCAAACTTCAAATGCGGTGAACTTACGGCCCGTCTGACAGATCTTTGGGTGGAAAATTGATGACCTCGACTTTGTAATCACTCAATGTCTTTCTGAAGCTCTCTATCTTGCAGGTCGTATTAGGTATGCAGCTGAGTGTTTCCTCAAAATGATGGACGAATTGGGAGAGGAGACGATTTGGCACGCTGATTGTCTTGAATGGGCTTTCGGTAAGTGAGCAAGCAGCCGAATGGACGTCTTCGTTGATAACCCACCTCCCGTTAGACTTCAGGCTATGTTCCTTCGAGAAATTAGAACGACTCAGCAATGCTTGGGTGGATGTAGGACGATACGACAAGGCTATCTTCCCCTAGACGGTTGCATTGTCTCTCAACCTCCTCGACCCAAGACATTCTCATCAAGCGAAGTGACGTATTTATCAAAATTGGGTTGTGGATGTTACGATTTCATCCTTTCCTTCTCTTTCCATTGGCTAAAGTATCGTATGATTCTCTTTCCTTTTTCCATTTGCTCATCGTATGACACCACTTTATTATTCGTATAGCCTCGACTGTGCATGGCTGTGTACGCAGCATAGCTCGTCCATACGTAGTAGTTCATAGCTCGGTCTGTGCGCATCTCTCTCCAGTATTTAAACCCATGTAAAGTACCTACGACGACAGTCTTATCCATTTGTTCAAACCTCGTCTTAGACTTGAGTGCGAATTAAGGGTACCGCTCCCTATCATCATCTCGCTTCAGACTTAACGATTGGTCTTGAAGCCTTGAACACTGGTCATCTGTTGTCTTGCCCTCGAGCGTTACGACTCTAAGTCTAGGTCGTTACACTTGGATAAGACTACCTACTTGAGCGCAAGACGTTGCCTCAGAAGATTTATACTACTCGCGAAGAATCGATATTCGCCACCCCGATACGATACATCAGAAGAATTGCCCAGAACTAGGTTGAAAGATACTTAGTAGTAAGCAACGATGTCGAACCCCTTTAACATGGATGACCTCCGAGATGCGCTGGTTGACGCTCTCAAGGAGAACGCAAGGAAAGAAGAAGAAACGGTCAAGAAAATTGCAGATCCCGGGAAATGGGATGGGGACAAAAAGAAGTTCCGCCTGTGGTGGACCAAGATACGTCTCTGGGTATCAGCTCAGAATTGGAAATCTGACAAGGTGTTGGCAACGGCGGTCTTACTCCGTCTTGAAGGAAAAGCCGAACCTTTCGCCCAGTTGACGATGGAGAGATACCTAGATCGAGAAATAAAGAAGAAGAAAGACTCCAACGACCTCATAGGAGACGATGCTTGGCCTGCATGGCCCGAATTTCAGAAGGAGATCACCGACTTCTTCCAAATTACGACTCTCGAATACCAGTCGTATCAGGAGTTGAAAGCTCTCCAACAAGGGTCAATGCTTACCTCGGACTTCCTCCAGAAGTTCGATATACTCAAACGAGAAGCTAAGGTCTCTGAAGGAGAAGCAGCGCATCTGCTCAAACAGGCAGTCAGATTCGCCACATATCAACAGGTCTCTCTCCACTGTGACATCGACGACGATGACTACGAGGAACTTTATAAACGATACGATATCTACGGAAAGACGTTGGAAAGGATCCACGAAGAACGAGGATCGGCTAGGGCAGCTCAGTCCGCAAGACCTTACCGAGGACAGTATCGTCCTTCCCAGGGTCAGCAAGGGCAGAGCCAACCACGGTTCACTCCTACAGGTCTACAGCCCGGCCGCGGAGCCCCAATGGAGATAGGAATGCAGTATGCCGGTGATACCCGTACATGCTATAACTGCGGAGAAGTAGGGCATATCGCCCGAAACTGCAAAAAGCCGAAGAAGACGAATGCGAGGTCTTCGGAACTCGCACCGGTTCAGCCACAACCGGCAACAGGAGGGGGGTACGCCTCCCACAATGCTGCCTATGTAACGGCCGAAGCCGAAGCGTACTGGCGAGACAAGTTGGCGGTAGAAGCCAAACAGCAAGAGGCTTTAAAAGGCCAACGATCGTGAACGAAGAGGGTGTTCATGATCTTGTAGAGTATACGAACGATGATTTTCCTGTATGCACAATAGGCTCTATTTTCGGGGCGTCTTCTAGAGGAAGCGCGGCGTCCAAAGACATGCTTAATTCCCCTATGACTAACTGCTCCACAGAAATATTGTCACAATCCCTCGACACAAAGAAACAATTCACCATCAAAACCAGCCTCCGATTTAAAACTACCACCGGATGGAAGTCGACAGATCTATATGCCTTACTCGACTCAGGAGCTTCTAATTCTTTCATTGATCTTGACTTTTGCAGATATCACAATCTTGTTTTGGATAAACTAACCACCCCCATAATAGTGACAAATGCGGATGGCTCTGAAGGAGCAATAGGAAAAATCACGCATCAAGTAACGATACTTTTTGACGTCCAAGGACATTCCGAATATGCAGACTTTTATGTTACCATTTTAGGAACACACTCACTCTTCATAGGATACGACTGGCTAGAACGCCACAATCCAAAGATAGATTGGGTAAAAAGAGAACTAATGTTTTCTAGATGCACCAATCAATGCAAATTCTGACAAAAGGATCGATTACCAGCCTCAGTATTCCAACGAGCCATCGAAGAAGGACTCAAGGAAAAAGTACCTGTCCAGTATCACGATTACCTTGATGTCTTCTCACAGAATGAATCGGAACGAATGCCGATAAGGAAGCCTTGGGATCACGCCATCGATCTCAAACCGGACTTCGAACCAAGAAAGGGCAGAATCATTCCTTTATCGGACCCCGATATGGAAGAAGTTAGGATGTTCATCGAAAAAGAACTCAAGAAAGGTTATATCCGACCTTCCAAATCCCCTCAAACGTCACCCGTATTCTTCATCCTGAAAAAAGATGGTAAAAAACGAATGGTCATTGATTATCGTTATCTCAATGACGGAACCATCAAAAACGCTTACCCTTTACCACTAATCCCTCAGCTCATAGATCGACTCAAAGGTGCCGATCTATTCACCACCATGGACCTCCGATGGGGCTACAACAAGATCCGAATCAAAGAAGGTGATGAATGGAAAGGAGCCTTCGTTACTCCTCTCGGTTCCTATGAGCCGCTGGTAATGTACTTTGGAATGACTAACTCACCGTCTACATTCCAACAAATGATGAACGACGTCTTTAATGACATGTACACGGTCGTCATCATCTTTATGGACGACTGTAATATCTTCACCAAAGGAAGACCGACAGAGGAACATCGAAGAATTGTCAAAGAAGTTCTTCAACGCTTACGAGAAAACGATCTCTATGTCAAACCCGAAAAATGCCACTTCGAGCAAAAGAAAGTTGTAACGACCTAGACTTAGAGTCATAACGCTCGAGGGCAAGACAACAAACGACCAGTGTTCAAGGCTTCAAGACTAATCGTCAAGTCTGAAGCGAGTAGATGATGGTAGGGAGCGGTACCCTTAATTCGCACTCAAGTCTAAGACGAGGTTTGAACAAATGGATAAGACTACCGTTGTAGGTACTTTACATGGGTTTAAATACTGGTACGAGATGCGCACAGACCGAGCTATGAACTACTACGTATGGATGAGCTATGCTGCGTACATAGCCGTGCACAGTCGAGGCTGTACTAATAATAAAGTGGTGTCATATGATGAGCAAATGGAAAAAAGGAAAGAGAGTCATACGATACGTTAGCCAATGAAAAGAAAAAGAAAGGATGAAATCGTAACAAAAGTGGACTTTCTTGGAATGGTAGTATCAAAAGAAGGTGTTGAAATGCAAAAATCCAAGGTGGCCGGAGTCCTCGACTGGCCAACTCCGACTAGACTCAAACAAGTGCAAGGCTTTCTCGGCCTTTGCAACTACTATCGACGTTTCATTGCTAACTTCGCTGACATCGCTAGACCCTTAAACGATCTCACCAAAAAGGACACGCCCTTTGAATGGGGACCAAGACAAGAAAAGGCATTCAACGACCTTAAGGAATGTT
>JBBPSU010000356.1:0-14031 GCA_038093755.1 Tylopilus microsporus | reverse complement strand
ACGCTAGTAGTGCCTCATCCCACTAACGACGCAAGGCTGTTCGACTTCTTGCTTATCAGGACCACCTTGAGCCCGCTCATGCTTCAAAGTACGGCAGACGGAACAAAACACCTGGGCTTCTTTAGCCTTGCTAGGAAGGAACTGAGGCAGAAATCCGGTGTGGCGGAGTTGGCAAGTCAGCCGCTTTGTCATGACACCCCACTCCATCCCGATTTGGTATGTCATTCCCATCTAACGTGGGAGAGGTTTTCTCATTTCGGTGAACAAAAGTTTCAGGTTCACTTTGGATTATTCCAGCATGCCACTAGAAGGTTCGCCTTCAATATCAAGAATGGACAGTGACAAACAATCCTAGATCTGGAAACCATGTCACGGTTCTCTTCGGGTTAGGCAACTTTATCACCAACTCGAGCTGATTCAGACTCGGAGATGGACGAAATTTCACCATCTTCCTTGCCGCGGTCGCCAAATAACCAATAGGTTGGTGAAGGTTTGTGCACTCGTACAATAGCTTCAAGTCAGTGTTGTGCCTCACTCCGCCTTGTAAGAGCACCTCGCCCAGATGCATGGTGGTCCCCCCAACAAATACCACATGGCTCTCTACAGGGAATGGGCAATACACGACTGGGGAATGGTCATCACTGGTAGCATCCAGGTTTCTCGAGACCACATTTCCTTGGGACGCAAGATTGTGGTGTCTTCAACGAGGAGGTGTTGGCGCCTTTCAAGGCACTGGCGCGAACGATTCGTGCCGAGGGTTCGCGTATACCATCAGCATGCCCGTTAGCCATCATACGGCTTTCTCATGCTGGCCGTCAGTCATCAAACTTCATTGACGGTCCCGCTTTAGGTGCTCCTTCCATGGCCCCGAGCCCAGCTTGGCTTCGATCTAGCCCGCATACTCGATCGCACGATGGGCTCGCGTCTCTTGATACATCCGGTACACCCAAGCACTGTTTCAGCAACCCCAAGAAATGACCCCTCACGATCTCAAGCAAGCGCAGCAAGCATTCGTTAAAGGCGCGCTATCTGCTTGAACGAAATCCAACTTCATGGCGCGCATGGATGTGAGTAATGTTGTGTTGTTCCTGTATAGACGTTGAAACCCCATTTTATCGGATCTTCTCGCGCAGTTTCTTAGTCCAAAGGCATTACATTCGTCTGCAAGTGGCCCCTTGACTACGTTTCCTTCCCAATAGAGCAATGTATAACGAGAAGAATGTTCGGTTGAATCAGAGAATGCACTCCGCATGCTACGCGAAATTCTCGAGGCTATCCGTGCGCCGTTCCCCAAGGTTTCGCTATCGACCTAAAACTCGACTCCACCGATTATGTGGAGACGGGCGAGAATCCGTTGGACGAAAGAGTGCTAAAAGAGGGTCAACGTGTCCTTGATCACATACGGACAATCGCACTTTGGAAGATGGTCGACTTTATTAGGAGATGACTACGAGTCCTCGGGTGCGTGCTCATCATGCAGCTCAAGACGACGTTGAGGTTTTATCTTCGCCGCAGATCTTTTGTCTGCCAAGCCAACGAGGAGTCCTGGCCAAGCCTTCTTTGCTAAAAAAGGCAGTGAATGTCTGAAGACGGCGGATGCCACCTCTAGTCATCCTTACGGGCGGACTTCGCTCGCCGGCGCACCTTCAGAGCGCCCTGGATGCTAGCCATACAAATTTGCTTGGAATCGGACGGGGCTCGACTTGGCGGCCCGATTTACCCACACTCTTGCAGGAAAGGATCCGTGACGCTGCGAAGGGCACCTCGGTGATGAGCTCATTTGCATACGCACCAGACTGATATGTGACATCTGGTTGCCTTCCTGGTTACCACAGATCCTGCTGCTTGGTGAGGGTGCTGCCGCTGGATGGTACACTGTTCGCCTGAGGATCGCGACATTCCAGCTTGGGATGGCAAGCACTTATCTGTCCCCTTCTGATGGGTGGGATAGAGGCTCTAGTACGGAACTGATCGTTGGAGGGCTGTTGGTTTGTGCTGCGGTTACGATGGTGAGCCTATGACCAATAGTTCTCGAATGACGTATCCGTGATTCTTTGGTAGTGCAGACATCATCACGGTTTCCCGCTCTTCATTAAATGGTCAGTGCGTCCGCAAGGCGAAATCAACACACGGAGGTGATGACGATCGTTGCAAGGTGCGCCACACATGGCGCTTCGATCCTTTAATCGTAGCCGGCAATGGTGACACCACCGCAAGTGATAAGATGCCGAAGCTTTCCTTTTAACGTCTCCCTTCGGATTGTCATGTTTCTGTTCGTGCGTGCTAGTCACGCACGACGTGTTTTGTTTACTTGATATGACACGTTCTTTACATTCGGGCGTGCGGTTAATGAGCCAGACATGCAACAGGCAAGCCCCCGAACGACAATCTTCGGGCAGCGGTCACATCTCGTACGAATCACTTTTGGCTAGACCTGTTCAATCGCAGACAGAACTCTCCTCCCTACCGTTTTACTCATCCATATGACAGGCTTCTCGTACCCTCTACGGGTTATCCTGTTGCGGCACGCCATCGGCGCTCGGCAATTGGCTAGAAGCCGCGGCTGGATGGCCTGGGGAATTTGAATTTTGCTAGAGCAGACCTACTTTACCCTTCAAAGGCTTTCCAGAAAATCGCACATCTGGCTCGCGGTGGCCAACATCAAGTTGAAGATTCGAGTTAAAGCTGTGTTTCGTGCTGAGATGCTCGCAGGACCCAGTGCAACCTTTTTTTTTCTTCTTGACAAGGTTTTGCTCCCACAGTCATACGGATAACTTACAAGTGATCGCGGGCGCCTGCCAGTGGCAGCAACTCGGGAAACTCAGAAAATCCGAAACATTTAGTGGGTCCACATAACTTGGACACATCATCAAAGCGCTAAGTGAGGGCGTTCGCTGTTTCATGTGTAACACTGTTCAACTGGATCATTTTTCCGTTCGATTTTTGCTGGTCGGCGCTAAATCTAGTAGAGCGCCCACTGGCACGTGTGTCCAATGTGATGGAACGTGTTGCGAGTGCATCAGATTTCTGATAAGAAGATCCACAGGATGTAAATTTCAATCGACAACGTTTTCTCCCAGGGCCATTACGGATAGCCTCACTGGCTCATAACCTATCTACGACCTACTCAGAAGATTACCCTGTCCGCTGGTCCGATGTCTCTCTCAACGCTCAGACACCTCCCTGCTCGATTTCTCAGCCGTTTACTGAAATTCCTAGGATCCATCCTCCGATTCTTACCTCTCAGGCTCATAAACCACTTATTCGCGTTCTTCACTTCCTTCCGTCAATGGGCAGCGCACTCAGGCTCGCATCGGCCGGCCCCTCTCCAGCGTCAAGGTTCCCCTACTTCCTCAGTCGTTCCGGATAGTGGCATTATCTGTGCGATGAATGCTCCCCTGCCTGGACCGTCCAATGCTCCTGAGCGAGGTCGACTTTCTCCCTCGGGCTCGCCTTACAGCAATGCGAGAAGCCCATCCGGCCACCACCTTAGACCCCCCTCTCCGACAAGGCAATACTCGCGACATTATACAACCTCACCGATCTTCAGTGGTGAGGCCCCACTTCATGAAGAACCCGGTGAAATGCAAGACTCACATGCTACGGCCGGCTCTATCCCCCCGCCGAGTCCCAGTCCTACCCTCTACTCGCATAGTCCGACTCTCCACTCCCCTAGTCATACGCAAAACCCAGATACTCCCGCATGCTCTTCCCGCCCTGCCAGTCCGTCTCATCAGACAAATGGACAGGCAACGCGACCCGGAACCTCTGACGTCAAGTCGTCTCCGCGTGCAGCTCCCCGATTCCTTGACCCGGAACTTCAGCAGAGTACAACATCGTTGAAGTCTTTTCGGACGTCTTCTTCACAGCATACTCGCTCCTCTCACAGTTCGACTGGACGAGCCTCGTATCGAAGATATCATGGCCCACCTACTCGTCCTCGAACACCAGCTGGTGGCCAACATATGCCCGCTGGCCCTTCGCCTTTAACGGCGGAGCCCTGTGTTATTGCTGCCCCACCTAGCGCCGATAATCCAGGTCAACCCGGAGAACCTATCAACAACGGTCACCGTTTTTTCCCCATGTCAGCAGCCAGCATCATCAGGTATGACCACCCCAAGCGGAGGTATGGTCCACGTAAATGATGACGGTAACCTAAGGCTCACGAATACACCACAGAGATGTATCCAGGCTCAATTACACGATAGCACCGATGATGTATCAATACCCTGACGCACTGTTCGTTTCACCACTGTTGCAAAAGTATATCCCGCATTAACTTTTACTTGCAGAGAGGGGGTCCCGGAGGGCTGGACAGCCTGCCGTCACCCAGAAGGTGCTCTTTACTTTGTTCATGACAACTCGGTTAGTGAATCTGAGCAATATCGGATATACTTGCTGTATCTCACGTACTTTTCCTTAGAAAACATTCACAGAAGTGAACATACGCGATGCAGAGATCTGCAAGGATATTGAATACTTCAGAAACTTCTTACTCGGGGAGCTGAAAATCGAGATCGAGGTCCGAGGTCTCTCCAAGCTGAAGGTCGACGAAGTCCAGCTAGTTTTGGAAGCGATGGTAGACGAGGAGGGTGTGATGTGCTGTTATTATTTCGTGAACCCAGGCACCGAGACCCTTTTTTGGCTGGATGAGTGGGATAATATTGACATCTTCGAGCTTTGTGAGGGCGCACTCTCGGAGGCCCATAAAGGTAAGCTCTGAATCTGGCTCTTCCGGGCTCAGCAAACGAGCTGAACCCGCTAGGCAATGCTATTCATGCACAATATTGGTGTGTCAAGCATGTAAGCCGCACGTTCTGACACATTCACGAGTCTGACGCTCTATCCTCCAGTCAATCGTATACGAAGCAAAGACGATTGAGACTCAACATAGGAGACACTGTGTTTTTTACCCAAATTTCTGTCGGATTACTCCAGAATTAAAAAAGCAGGTGGTACACATCATTACTCAGGCTGAAAGTGGTCAGTTCTTCGCCCCCGCTAATGTGCTTGCATTGAAGATTCAGAACCTGTGACAGATCATTTAACGTCAGATACATCATCTTGCCCTTTAAGCCTAGAACTACTAAGGAGCTACTTATCGCTCGTGCAACGAAGTAAGCGGTATATTCAGTAACATACGCGTGCTCACACCTCAATTATCTAGCCGAAAACATGGGAACGAGTGATCATTCCGTGCCAATCATCATAGGTGAATGGAGCATATCGTACTAGGTCAACATGAAGCTTATCAATGTCCCTAGGTCGGGTCATGTACAGATTCTGTACGCTTTCACCATGCTCTACCATGTGTTCCCCAAACATTTTCAACATTTTCAGATGATGCATATTTTTCCAATTATTACTGGGAAGAATGTGCGCGTCTCAATGACAACGAATCGGTCCATGGATGGAGATATCACCCTTCGGTACTTATGTCAATTGTTGCACCATGCTTGTTCATGGCGCCCGTTGACAATGTGCGACTGCTACACGATATCTATGTTGATTGTGTCGTGAGCAGAGACAAATGGAAAGTGTTTGTCACCAAGCTGAACTCACAACTCAAAGAAACCAGTGTTTTGGTGAGCAGACCTGATCCGCGAATATCGAATAAATTGAAGGAATTGCTTGCAGGCAACTGTTCTCTTGAACGCCAATGTCGGCTTCCTTCCGAAAGAACCTGCCATAGGGACTGCCGCTCAGCAGTTTCTCACATTTATGTCGCTCGCAGCCAGCATCACAAGTATGATCCTGGGTCTTGTCTTCATGGGACAAGTTTCCATAGAGTCGAGGAAAGACCCACGTAAAGCTGTCAGTACTTTGTACCTCCTGAGCGTCTGCTAGGTCTCTAACTTGAACAGGCGGCATTCTTGCAACCATTATGGGATAAAAGGCACGGCCTTGAAAAACTTGGCATCATCTACAGCCTACCGCATGCTTTCCTGATGTGGGGGTGAGTGGTCCTGGATATCGCAGGTGATCATATTGTCCTGAGTTTCAACCCAGTATGGGACTCTTTTTCGCAGCCATTGTAGTTCAGTGGTTCAATGGCGGCTATCCAGGCAGTTGGCAGCTACGTGCTGGCGGGACTGCAATCGTGTTTCCTGTGATCATCTTGGCCGTGTGGTCCATTTGGACCATTCGTGACCGATCTGATACATGGTGGTTCGAACCGGATCCAAGTCCATCGATACCCGAGGACAACGAAGAGGACCGAGCGCTTTCGCAGTGTGAAAGCATCATACGCTCGAGTACTGACTCGGAGCACGCTGAATCCCGTTCCGTGCAAGAGTCGTGCCACACGCATCTCAGGCTTGACGTTCGTAATCAACCAGTGCCAAGGACTCTCTCACCAACGCTCTCGCGGCGCAGTCCAAGTTCATCCGTCCACACGCAAGATTTAGCGGGATCTTTTGTGTAACGGATACATGTGTCTGATTGTATGGTATCATTGTCGGCATTGTCATTTCAATAACATTTCATTTCCATTTGATGTGTACAGTGTTATCTTCAAGTTGACCATTCCCTCTGACGCAGTGCTTGACTGACGGCCCACTCGTATTTATATATCATGACGGTCTGCATTAACTGACCAAGTGTTACCTAGAAGAGATACCTCGCATTGAGGGAAACCTGCGTCCTTCCATTAACAGTGCTTACGAGGTGAGACCCATTGACGCATTGACTCGGACGACCCGCCCGTCAATTTCCTGGATTAGCGCTGCTTATTCAGTGACTGTGACACTGGTGTTACCATTTCCATTTGTAGTGTCACGGTCACTGATTTCGGTGTCGTCTTTTTTTTTTCAGACATCCCGGCGCTGAAAGAGTGCCCCTCGCGGATCATTATCATTGCGCGCGCCCTTGTCAGTGACAGAACATACTTTTCTTCGGCATAATAATATTCGTCTGCAGGTGGCCCCTTGACTGACGTCCCATTCTCAACAGAACAATGTACGACGAGACGAGTATTCGGTTGAATCAGAGAATGCACTCAGCATGCTACGCGATATTCCCCCAGGATTTCGCTATCGGCCTAAAAGTCAGCTCCACCGATTATATGGAAACAGGCGAGAATCCGTCGGACTAAAGAGTGCTGAAAGAGAGTCAGCGTGTCCCCGATCGTATACGAACAATCGCACATTGGAAAATGGTCGGCTTTATCGAGATGAGCGGAGACGACTACGAGTCACCAGGTGCGTGCTCATGATGTATCTCATGACGACGTTGGTGTTTTATCTCTGTCGCAGATTTTGTGTCCGCCAAGCCAACGTGGTCCTAGTCCTGGCCCAGCCTTCTTTCAAAAAGGTGTGAAGACGGCAGATGTCCATGTACCTCTCTAATTATCCTTACGGGCGGACTTCGCTCGCCCACCTTCAGTGGATGCTGGTCATACAGATTTGCTTGGAATCGGACGGGGCTCAATTTTGCGGCCCGATTTACCCGCAGTCTTGCAGGAAAGGATCCATGAAGTTATTGCCAAGGGCGTCTCGATGATGAGCCATTTGCATCCGCATCAGACTGTGACATCCGGTTTCCCTCCTGATTGCCACAGATCCCGCTGCTTGGTGCGAGTGCCGCCGCGGGATGGTACGCTGTTCGAAGGTTCGCGACATTCCGGCTTGAGATGGCAAAGCACTTATCTGTCCCCCATCCACGCCTCTGATGGGCGGGATAGAGGCTCTAGTGTGGAACTGATCGTTGGAGGGCTGTTGGTTTGTGCTGTGGCTATGCTGGTGAGCCTGTGACCAATAGTTTCTCGAATGACGCATTCATGATTCTTTGGTAGTGCAGACATCGTTGCAGGGTGCGTCACACATGGCGCTTCGATCGTTGATTGCAGCCAGAATATTGTAATGGTGATACCATCACAAGTGATAAGATGCCGAAGCCTTCCTTTTGACGATATCTCCAATATTTCAACTTGAATCCGATTCCGACCAGCAAAATCTCAGGTATTTGCAGTGAATTCCCAAAAACTACAACATTTTCCCTTACTAAAATTTCTTGACTTTATGCTGCGTTTCGGACTGTCATGTTTCTGTTTATGTGCTGGTCACGCACGACACGTTTCGTTAACTTGATAGGATACATTCTTTGCATTGGGGTGTGAGGTTAATGAGCCAGGCATGCAACAGGCAAGTCCCTGAACGAGTTTCGGGCAGCGGTCACTTCTCGTGCGAATCATTTTGGCTAGACCTGTTGAATCATTGCTAATCACAGACAGGAGAAAGGTCTTCTCCCTACCATTTTGCTGACCCATATGACAGGCTTCTCGTACTCTCTACGGGTTATCTTGTTGCAGCATGTCTCGGCGCTCGGCGCTTAACCCGAAACAGCAGCCGGACGGCCTGGAGAGTTTGAATTTTACTGGAGCATTACCCTTCAGGGGGTTTCCAGAAAATCGCACATGTGGCTCGTGGTGGCCAACACCAAATTGAACATTGTTCGAGTTAAAGCTATTTTACTTACTGAGATGCTTGCAGGACTGAGTGCAATATTTTTCTTCTTGACAAGGGCTTGCTCCCACAGTCACACGGATAACTCACATGTAATCACGGGCGCCTGGCAGTAGCTCGGGTAACTCAAGATGCGAGACCTCTAGTCGGTCTACACAACTTGAGCACATCGTCAAAGTACTAAGTGAGGACGTTCGCTGTTTCATGTGTAACGCTGTTCAACTAGATCATTTTTAAGCTCGATTGTTGCTGGTCGGCGCTTAATTAGAGCGCCCACTGGCACGTGTGTTCAACTTCGTGCTGGAACGCATTGTGGGTACATCAGATTTTCTGATAAGAAGATCCACAGGATGATGACGTTTTGCTCCGAGGACCATAACGGATAGCCTTATATTTCGCCCTTTACTTATCTACAACTACTCGCAAGGTCACCTCGCACTCTCAGGTCTGATGTCTCTCTCAACGCTCAGACAGCTCTCTACTCGATTATTCAGCCATTTACTGAACTTCCTACGATCCACCCGCGGATTTTCTCCGCTTAGGCTCATAAATCGCTTATTTGTGTTCATCTCTTCCTTCCGTCTATGCGTACCAGCACATCCACCTCCGCCAACCCTTCGCCGGCGTCAAGTTCCCCCTACTTCCTCAGTCGCTCCGGATAGTGGCATTATCTGTGCGATGAACGCTCCCCCTCCCGGACCGTCCGATGCTCCTGAGCGAGGTCGACGTTCTCCCTCGGGCTCGCCTTACAGCAATGCGAGAAGCCTATCCGGCCACCACCTTAAACCCCCCCCTCCGACAAGGCACTCGTCGCGACATTATACAACCTCACCGATCGTCAGTGGTCAGGCCCGACTTCATGAAGAACCCGGTGAAATGCAAGACTCGCATGCTACGGCCGGTTCTATCCCATCTCATCAGACAAATGACCAGGCGACGCGACCTGGAACCTCTGGCGTCAAGTTATCTCCGCGCGCAGCCCTCCGATTCCTTGACCCGGAACTTCAGCAGAGTACAACCTCGTTGTCGGCGAAATCTTTTCGGACGTCTTCATCACAGCACACTCTCTCCTCTCACAGTTCGACTGGACAAGCCTCATATCGAAGATATCATGGCCCGCCTGCTCGTCCTCGAACACCAGCTGGTGGCCAATATATGCCCGCTGGCCTTTCGCCTTTAGCGGCGGAGCCCTGTGGTATCGCTGCCCCACCTAGCGCCGATAATCCAGGTCAACCCGGAGAACCTATCAACAACGGTCACCGTTTTTTCCCCATGTCAGTGGCCAGCACCATCAGGTACGACCGCCCCAAGCAGAGGTATGGTCCATGTAAACGACAACGGGAAGACAAGGCTTATGAATACACCGCAGAGATATATCCAAGCTCAATCGCAAGATAGAACCGATGATGTACCAATACCCTGACGCACCGTTCGTTTTACCACTGTTGCAAAAGTATATCCCGCATTAACTTTTACTTGCAGAGAGGGGGTCCCGGAGGGCTGGACAGCCTGCCGTCACCCAGAAGGTGTCCTTTACTTTGTTCATGAAAACTCGGTTAGTGAATCTGAGCAATATCGGATATACTTGCTGTATCTCATGCACTTTTCCTCAGAAAACATTCACAGAAGTGAACATATGCGATGCAGAGTGCTGCAAGGATATCGAATACTTCAGAAACTTCTTACTCGGGCAGCTGAAAATCGAGATCGAGGTCCGAGGTCTCTCCAAGCTGAAGGTCGACGAAGTCCAGCTAGTTTTGGAAGCGATGGTAGACGAGGAGGGTGTGATGTGCTGTTATTATTTCGTGAACCCAGGCACCGAGACCCTTTTTTGGCTGGATGAGTGGGATAATACTGACATCTTCCATGTTTGTGAGGGCGCAATCTCGGAGGCCCATAAAGGTAAGCTCTGGCTCTGGCTCTACAGGGCTCAGCAAACGAGCTGAACCCGCTAGGCAATGCTATTCATGCACAATATTGGTGTGTCGACCACGTAAGTCGCATGTTGTGATACGCTCACGAGTCTGACGCATAATCATCTACTCAGTTACATCCGAACCAAGGATGATTGACATCCAGCCAAGGAGACACATTGTTTTCTACCCGAATTTTTGTCAGGTTACTCCAGAATTGAAAAATCAAGTGGAGGCCATGATTCTTTACGCTGCAAGTGGTCAGTTGCTTCTCCCCCGTGGAGGTGCTTCCATTGACTAGAACCATAGACCACTTAACGTCAGATACATCATCATGTCCTTTAAATCCAGAACTACTAAAGGGCTACTTATCTCTCGTGCAACAAATCAATCGTAAGTGGTATATTCAGTAATATACGCCTGCTCACACCTCAATTATCTAGCCAAAAACTGGCGAACGCGTGATCATTCCGTGATCATCATAGGTAACTGGAGCATCTCGCACCAATTTAACACAAAGCTTATCAATGCTCTTCAGGGCAAATTATGTACAGATTTTGTACGCTTTTACAATGCTTCACCATGTTCCCTTTTAACATTTTCAGATGATTCCTATTTTGTCAATTATCACTGGGAAGAATGTGCGCGCCTCAATGACAATGAATCCGTCGATGGATGGAGATACCGCCCTTCGTTGATGATATCAATTCTTGCGCCATTCTTATTCATGGCACCTGTGTACAACGTGCGATTGCTACACGATATCTATATTGACCGTATCGCGAGCAGAGACAATTGGAACATGTTCGTCACTAAGCTGAGCTCACAGCTCCAAGGTACCAGTTTTTTGGTAAGCAGACCGAATCCGCAATCATAAGCAAAATGAATGAATTGCTTGCAGGCAACTGTTCTCTTGAACGCAAATGTCGGCTTCCTTCCGAAAGAGCCTGCAATAGGGACTGCCGCTCAGCAGTTTCTCACTTATATGTCGCTCGCAGCCAGCATAACAAGTATGATCCTGGGTCTTGTCTTCACGGGACAAGTCTCTATAGACTTGAGGAAAGACCCACGTAAAGCTGTCAGTACTTTGTACCCCCTGAGCGTCTGCTAGGTCTCTAACTTGAACAGGCGGCATTCTTGCAACCATTATGGGATGAAAGGCACGGCCTTGAAAAACTTGGCATCATCTACAGCTTACCGCATGCTTTCCTGATGTGGGGGTGAGTGGTCCTGGATGTCGCAGGTGATCATATTGTCCTGAGTCCACTTCCCCAGCATGGGACTCTTTTCCGCAGCCATTGTAGTTCAGTGGTTCAATGGCGGCTATCCAGGCAGCTGGCAGCTACGTGCTGGCGGGGCCGCACTCGTGTTTCCTGTGATCATCTTGGCTGTGTGTTCCATGTGGACCATTCGTGACCGATCCGATACATGGTGGTTCAAACCAGAACCAAGTCCAGCGATACCCGAAGACAACGAAGGGGACTGGGCGCTTTCGCAGTGTGAAAGCATCAGACGCTCGAGTACTGACTTGGAGCACGTTGAATCCCGTTCTGTGCAAGAGTCACGCCACATGCATCTTGACGTTCGTAATCAATCAAGGACTCTCTTACCAACATTCTCGCTACGCAGTCCAAGTTCATCCATCCACGTGCAAGATTTAGCGGGATCTTCTGTGTAACGGATACATGTGTCTGATAGAACGGTATCACTGTCGGCATTATCATTTCAATAACACTTCATTTCCATTTGATGATGTTATATTGACTCTGACGCAGTGCTTGACTGACGGCCCACTTGTCCCTCGAGCAACTTGTGTAAAGCAAATGGTATGTATCATGACGGTCTGCATTGACTGGCCAAGTGTTAGTCTCACTATCGAGACAGCGTGAGTGAACTTGAACTCCATCATGGTGACGGGATCACACTGTGGTCGGGAACACCGTCGCTGCTCCACTCTGGTTTGTCCGAGAAATGTCCGATGCCAAATGGTTACGTTTCCCAGACTAGCGATAAGCGTGATAGCACTGGCAAGCATCGTTCATTCATAGCACAGATGGACATGTGAATGCATCAGAAATCCGTATTGATAACACGTCAGTGGGGTCTGGAATATACTTGGTCTACTCGGCCCTACATCCGAGTTTCAGTATAAATAGCTCAAGCAGCGAGTGAGCAAGGTATAAAGCCTCGGTGTTCCAGCCTTCGAGCACGTCGTTCGTCTCCAAGTTATCAGGATCACAATTGCCAGCATGCCTGCCACTACGTCGGTCACACTCAACACAGGGGGGATAATGCCTACCGTTGGCCTTGGTAATTCCGCCTCTGGGATGCTTCCTGGTATCCTGCTGATCAGATGCTGCTTCCACACAGGTACCTGGAAATCCAGGCCGGGTCAAGTTGAACACGCAGTAGAATTTGCATTGAAGAATGGTTACCGACACATTGATACTGCGGCCGGCTACCAGAACGAGACCGAAGTCGGTCAAGGCATGAAAGCATCTGGGGTTCCGAGGGAACAAGTTTTCTTGACGACGAAACTTGATAACCCAGACCAACGGAATCCAGCGGCAGCTCTCGAGTCATCGCTCAAGAAACTCGATACGCCTTACATTGACCTGTGTATGAATCCCGCTCTCTACATTATATGCAGGATCTTCATTTCGTGTCCAGGGTTGATGCATTGGCCGGCCCCTATGACAAGGGATGGAAAGGCAGACAAAGGTCACGATTGGCTTGACACATGGAAAGTTATGGAAGATCTTTACATGGCTTATCCAGAGAAGCTGAAGGCGATTGGTGAGAGAAAGGCATCAGTCCGGACATATCCTGCTCATGTCTTTCAGGTGTCTCAAACTTCTCTGTTGAATACCTTGAGCGACTCTTACCGGTCGCTCGAGTGGTCCCTGCCGTGAATCAGATCGAACTCCACCCGTAAGCTCTTCAAGAGGTGCTATTGAGACCTCGAAAGTGCTTATAGACCTCGGAAGGTCTTGCCCACAGCACGATGTCGTGGAATACTGCCAGAAGAAGGGCATCGTGCTGACGGCATACTCGCCACTTGGTTCAGACAACTCACCACTGTTGAAAAACGAGGTGGTCACCAGAATCGCCAACAAGTATGGTGTCTTACCTGCCAACGTGTTGGTCTCATTGCACGCCAACCAACCCCTCCACACGGGTGAGCGTTGGCGCGGCGTTCCATATAACCCGCTAATCAAGTTCGATTTGTAGTGTTGCCGAAGTCGGTGACGAACGAACGAATTCTCAGTGGGTGACTTGGTTTTTCCGACTATTTCAGCATTGACATTGGCCACAGGCAACGCCAAAATCATAGACTTGACTGATGAAGACATCAATGACCTGCACGAGATTGACAAGACACACCACTTCCGTGCTTGCCACCCAGCTTGGACCGGTTTCGGAGGTCTCGGGTTCCCAGACTGCAAGTGAAGGAAATATCAGATGTCTCAAAGTAGTAGAAACAAGTGTCCGTAGGATCTCGTGTACCCTATTGGTTCGTCACGAGCCTGAGTTGCGGTGTGAAAATCCTTTGGGAAAGTGGCTCATCAACTGGCTACCTCAAGTGCCTTGTTCGGGCAAGGTCAGTCCTGTCTCTGCAAGCTCGCAAATCCGCGATTGGCGGGTTGCCTGTAGTG
>JBBPSU010000355.1:0-14045 GCA_038093755.1 Tylopilus microsporus | reverse complement strand
ATGCGCACGACCATCGCGATATGTTCATCGAGTTTGCGTCCCCACACGAATTGCCGTACCATCTGCGGGGACCGCCTACGGGTCAGCCTGGGTTGTCTTCATCTCGTCCGACGGTTGGTGCTGGCACAGATGGGCCTATCGTGCGTCCGTTTAGTTTCGCGTTGCGCGGTCAAGGGTCGGATTCGAGCATGAGCACAAGCTCGGAAGCAAGCATGATCGTTGACGACTTCGGTCCGGGCAATCGTCGTTCGATAGCAATGGGCACGAGTGGCGGACCTGGACCACTGTTCTTCGATACGCCGCCAATGGTTCCGCGCAGAAATAGTCCGTTTGGGTTCGTCCCACCGTCCTCGAGTACGTTTCGGGGTACGAACGGCGCTGCTGTGCCTGCTCCCGTAGCGCCACCGCCACCGCCCCCGGCGCCTCTTCATTACCCACATCCCCCGTCGATGAGTGTCGACATCCCGACAATGGAGTCGGCGCCGAGAGAGGGGCGTGGTCCTCGTGGTGGGTACGACGCGTTATTCCACATGGACACCTCGCGCTCGTCCTCGTCTTCATCGTCGTCGGTGGCTGGGACCCAACGACCGATGAGCGTCGCGAACCGGCTGCCCGTTGAGGAAGATAGTCCGTTCGAGGAGTTCATGCATGGGTGGCGAGCTCGCGGGGGTCGGCTTGGTACGAGCTCTGGACCGTGACGAGGTTGTTTTGAACATTGGATCTAGCGAGGGATGGGCACGATTCTTCATTTCTGACATGACAATTCTTTTTCTGTTATTTTTTCTTCACGCTCGACTGTGCACTGACATGGTAATATGACGACAAGGATATGAGTAGACATGAATGGATCGAACTGGTTGTATGTAATATGCATCTTGCACCTTATTTACGTTTTGTTACTACCATCGCCTTCGGATGCACATTCACTGCGGAAAGCCAAGGTCTCTGCGTACTGGTATCTCAAGGGTTCCCCCGATGCGGGTCGTGCTCGTGTCGAACTTTTGAAGAGCAGCACCTCTAGGAGTAGGTTGCACACCGAACACATGTCCAGTCTGTCGCGAAATTGTTAAGGCGTCACCGAAGCAGACCTGCCACAGCCAACGAGAAACTACTTGAACTCAGTGGAACGGTTCATTTCATGTTAACTACATCTAAGTCACTGGTGTCGGCACGTCGCCCCTGGCAAAACCATACCATTTACCCAGTGGACGCCACTGGCTTCCTGTGATGATCCAACTGAGGTTCAGATCACGACAATTGCAACAAGAACCAAGACGTACGCCTTGGCGAATCCCAACCGTCTATTTTCCGTGTCATGTACCTGTCAGGCTAGCAATCAGTGGGTTTGTATTTTTAGAAAGCTGATCCACAACCGACCGTATAGTAGACTTTCATGAAAGGGATTCCTAATATGAAATCATTTCCAGTTCCACTGCGGGTGTCAGGCCCGATGGAGCAAAATACGGTATAGTGGTTATCTGGTTTCCCTCCAAATGCCTCGTTCACTTGCTGTGGAAGGAGTTGATCTTCGACTTCCATAGTGAACATCTCGTCGTGGAATTGGAAGTGGAGTGGCAGCATGTATTGGATGGAGGCAGACGGGATCTCGATGAGATGAGCTAATGTTGTGTCGTAAATGCTATCAGGGATCGCGGCCCTGTATGCGTCAAACAAGTCCTGGGCAAAGAAAATCACTGTTCACCACGGACTGAGCATAACGAAAACGACGGTGGAACTGTAAAAGGAAACATACACCTGGCGCCGCTGTCTATGGTCCCTGCAATAGGGCTCAGGATGAAGTTGTGTGGACCGTACCAGAGCGACCTGAGGTCAACCCCCCAGTATAGGCTAGCTGGATGTACGTCCGTCAAGGGAACAAAACGTATATCGCCTTCGTACTGTGACGCAGTTGAATAGCATGCACGATAAGATGCGGCGTTCGTACCAAACTTTCATCGACACCTCCAAAGGTTAATTTTCCCTCTGAAACATCCTAAGCAAAGAACAAATACTAAGTGTAGATTGAGTACTTACCATCACGCCCGCCGGAGTATGCTGTGGGTGGGAAGTAAAGACTGAAAACCTCCTGCGAGATGAGTGCTTGTGACTTGAGGTTGTTCATCACGGTTGGCACTGTCACAAAAGGGTCAGCGCCCACAATGGTTCCTCTTGTGAGGCCCACAGGCCCAAGACCGAATATGCCCAAGAGACCATCAAAACCAGAAAACGAAAAAGCGGCTCCAACTTTTTGGTTGGTAATGACAAGATTGTCGCCAATAGAAACCTGGTCGATAACTGTTTACTGTGAATCATCGAGCGTGAATATTATTGCCAAGATCTTACCTACCTTGGCTTCGCAGTGTCTCCGGCCGCCCCCGTACTTGATATTGAACTCATCCTCCGTCCTAGTAGTGGTGGTTGTTTCAACATAATCTTTGCTAGAGATTTCGCCAAAATCATATCTCACGGCATTTCGATCAGTAATTAGCGCTTACCACCAAGTAATGGAGGAGCCAGTATCGACTATGAGCGGAGAGGATAGCACAGGCTGACCGAAACCGATTTCGGCGTAGTAGGCGCCAACCATTGCCTGAAAGATGGACACAGTAATCGGCCCATCGGGGACACGCTCCTTCAAGAATGCGCTGCGAGCACGACTCGCATCTGCAGTACCCTTTGCTTCAGCACCCTGAAATTCTGTCAGAGCATCGGAGAAGTTGCCCGAGACCGTTGGCAGGACACAAGCAGAAGTAAAGAGTCCGAGAAGGACGAGAGAGTGTGCAACGAATGGCTTCATGTCGGGAGAATTCCTAGTACATGCCTGACACCTCAGACATTTATACTAGTAGGCTAGGGACTTTGCGTCAAAAAAGGTTCGAAACGCAGAAATGTCCACGTACTAGTACAAGCCACATAAATAGAGTGGTGGTGTTCCGGTGGTAGTGTCAACTTACTGTCGATCATGATGTATCATTGATCATCGGCGGTGTTCGTCAGGGTTCGCCGCATGCGAGTCTGAATCCTGAGTTCCATGGTGACATGGATCTGTGACGAGTTGCATCTATCAAGTTTACTGGCACCTTTCTAATGATGAAACAACTTCACCAATATGCCATGGTGAATAATTACTCTGCATTTGGTTATCCTTGGTCTGTGATGGTTTCAACCGTGACTTGATGCTGGAGTCGGACGTGCTCCGAGTCACTATATTGTAGAGGACTCCAAACTTGAAACGAGTCTTACGTTCTCATGCATTGTTTTCGTCCACGTTCAAGTTGTAACGCTCCATGTGTTACACCGCGATTTCGACATGCCAGTCGATCCTCGTGCTATGTATTCACGAGGCGTTTGGCTTTTTGTTCTCGTGAGCCGCGGAAGATGTTCAAATGCTCGCCGAAGTGTTCCGCCTTTTAACTCAGACCCCCACTCATGTCTTCACAATCTATATTCAGTGTCCCATGAAGTGCAAGAGCGGGCCCTGTTGAATCCGCCGTCCTCAGTTGGAATCGGAAATTCCAATTCCGACTCGTTTTGACCCGCCGAGCACAAATGTCATCACGCGAGACCCATCAGACTCTCCGAGTCTCTGGCTATGGCGAGCCGTAGTTACAGCGAGCTCTCACTGGGGAGACTATCATGATAGTGAAAATGTGACATCTAATAAGACGCTGATTTAGTATGACATCTGTCACATACATGACTTCGCTACAAACATGAAACTGGCGAGTTCAACACCTGGACAAACAAAAATGAGCCAGCTCTGAGTCGAGTCCAGGTGTGAACATTTGAACTCCCGACGCCAATGAATTGAGGATTCATGCTATGGCCAGGGTCAGCGCTGGACCGCGTACGGAAAGTCCTACCCTGCCGCATCACGACTTCGTCTCTTGCTCATGTCAGGTGCTAACTGCCGTGCCCTGGTCTGGACCCAAGTCCTTCTTTTCTGCGCCGTTGCGATAACTCAATGGACGATCCCCCAGCGAGAAACGGCCGTTTCAAGTTCAGTTCACTCGAGGGGGCTGGTCAGTCAGTGGAGCAGCGCTCACATCTGCGCACGCCACAGCAGCGGTTGCGACTGTGGACAGGGGCAACGACTCCGTGCGCTTTCAGCATAGTAGTATGTTCAGAGGTGCGATGGCGGTACGCGTTTTTGCGTGTGTGTGCTGTTTCAGAATTCATGTGCGTATAAGTCGGGCGACTCGGAGTTGCTTGACGACTCGTACGAGGCGTTGTTGCCTATAGTGAAGGGGCAATTTCCGAAAGGAGCCGTTCCGGACCACACCTTGTCTGAATGCAACGATTCCGAATCCCGGACCATCAAGATGGATTCAATATTACAGGTACGCGTGGGCGCGATCTTCGTCTTCTATCTCCCACTCCATGTCCTCGCCGTCCTCTGCACCCAACCCATCTTCGCCTAGGTGATCATCCTCCCATGGCTCGTCGTCATTGTCGTTGACCTGATTCAACCCAGTGTAGCCGAACTCGTCCATCTCGTCCAGAAGTCCATTATCCACCAATGGAGTGCAATTGCCGTCGTCGTCCCCTTCGCTTTCGTCGTCGTCACCCTCATCACCGCCGTCTTCTTCGTCTTCATTGGCTTCTTCAGTACTGTCGTTCCCTTCTGTCTCGCCATTATCTGGCCCTTCGGTGCCCATCTCTACATCCCATTCATCATTCCAATTCTGTTCGCTCTCCAGCTCAAATGGGACTAGGTCAAGCCTGTCGCGATCCTCGATGAGACATCGAGTTTCCTCTCGTGTTGCCTTGTGGCCAACAGGGCCGCCACGAAAGCACACGAAGATGTCTCTATCCGCGAAGCTATATGCTGTATTTAGAGAGAGCCTCAACCCGGTATTTTCTGTACTTACATATTGACGTAGAACCATTCCCAATCCTTGCCATTGTCCGATGGTTGACGAGCAAGAGAATCTTCTGGTAACAGTGCAGAGGACTGTCCGTATACGAACGCTGGGATCAGATGAACACCGCGAATGATCAACTCGGGATCCAGAAACCCGAATGCAGACGGATCGTTGCTCTCATAGAATCCGACGCGCGGGAGACGTTTCACCGCCCAGATAGATGTCGTGTCCATGCCGCGTGCGAGCCATCGTACCCAGAGGGTGTCCATACACCCGATCCGTCCTTCGTGGTGAACATTGAGATGAAAGATCCCGATGATACGAGCATACCAGTAGGAGTGGGGGTGTTCGCTTTCGTCTTCATGTGCGAGAACCATGATGTCAGCATGCGTGCGGGGATTGAGAGCATCTTGAGCATGCCGTAGATCGTATGTCGTGTAGTTGATTCGAAGCACCTTGTGTCGATATATTCGATTCTGCACGAAACTACTAGTAATCGTGCTCCGCTGGCGTGGCGTGAACAATGTTTCACCTCCATCATACTCGTCGCCTAACAAACGGCATAAGAGATGGTTCTTCAACTTGGGGACAAATTTCTGCAACGTCATGAGAGAGAAATACATTGGGTTAGAGAGCTCAAACCTCCATCGCGGGATCACCTTGGTTCCTCGCGCACCATGCAGAGATGTCGAGGTAATGCCGTTGCGATGCCCCTACTTGGTAATGGTCATTGGGAGAACAACGCGGAAGTGGTTCTTGATCCACGAAGTGTAAACATGGGGCATCGTCCCTTTCTGAGCTGTTGGGCGGATGGTGCGCCTCAACTTCCTGTCCGGGGATACTACCCATTTTCACTCTCCGCATGCCCAAGCCGGAGCTCAGCTGCAGGCACCAAACATACGCACCGTCAACACGCCCCACGCCGGGTATACCCCATACCGAGACGCACGGCACAAGGTGTGGGAGTAGAGGCACCCGGGCACAATTTGGTACGGCCGAAACCGCTAAAGATTGCAAAGCAGACCCAGGGGAGGTATCCGCTAAGCCACCCGGTGGGCTCACACAGCGAGGCACGTCCGAGTCCTCGTGCCACCACCTTGTCATCCACCTACCCTACCTCCACCCTCATTCTGGCTCTTCGCAGCTTACCAGCATCATCGAGTGTGGGGCGGGAGCACATTCTTTCTATGTGAGTCGTGACTGGTTCTTCTATCCCATCCAGTTGACTCATTGAACTTGTGATAACTCCGGGCAATCAGAAAGAACGTTCGTTGCTACACAGCGCATCGCACCAGGCCATTCGTCTTCTTCTTTATTGTTTAGTGCTCACCTCTTACCCTGCTCGAACCAACCCCATTCCCCGACTCTTGTTCTATCGTGACCTCCCACACGTCCTTACTGATCACTTCTTAAGACGACATCGCTCGCTAGACTGTGCTCATAGCGTCAACCTACCGCAGAATTCTTGCACACGCTCTTTTTCGTCCTCGTATACCCCATTCCCGCCGATCGCGTGTGCACTCTCGCCTTGGTCGGTTATGGACGCACATGATGACTTTGAGCTGACGGTATGTGATGTTTCGATGAATGATGATAACGTCCGACACGATTCCAGTTAGCGCCCACCCACTGGGCTCGACCACACCCTTAAGCCACTTACGATGTGGTGGTATCGATCGCACCGAGTATCTTCTTTGAGACGAACGCATTGTCTAGACTATTCACCACCGCCTCGCAACCGACCAAGTTTCGCATTGCTAATGTCAACTGTGAGTATCCAAGATATGTCCAACAACCCAACCGGAACTCGACGATGCACGTGAGATTCATAACCTAGGTATCTTCTGGGCTCACCCGCAACATACGAAAGTAACAACCTACCTTTACCCCCGGAGAGAACACGCCGCGATTGGTTCCACCCAGGGAGGTGCATCAAGATACACGAAGACGGACGACGTCCTTGGCACACCACGACTCCGAGGCTCAAGGGGGACCGGGAACGGGTTCGTCCTGGATCTGAGGTGACGTCGCGTGCTTTCGGCATGGTATGGTCAGAGGTCCGATGGGATGATGAGGCAATTTCGGTGGCCACGCGGTACGTGGTTCTGCGTGTATGCGCTAGCTTGTACTCATGACAGCGCGGATCTCTGCGACGTTTAGCCGGATTAGTTGTTTGACGGCTCGTACGAGGCGTTGCTGTCGTTGTCGAACATGTTGGGCGAAGTTCGTTCGAGAGCGACGTCAGAGGACGTGATTGCGTCATTCCGACGGGGACGTTCAAGGAGTGGAAAAGGAATGCACAAGAACTGTTTGGAGGTGGGCAACTTGAATCTCGTCGCATTCATGGAAGCATCTAACGGCTTTCGTCCATGTACGGTAATGGCTAAGGACACCGAGCACATGTCCAGTCTGTCACGAAAATGGCGTCACCCAAGCAGGCACCTGGTCCACATCGGGACGTTCCTGAAACGAACCCAGGCATGGCAACAGTGCTGCTTCTGGGAGCAGCAGACTTGCGTATACGACGGCACAGACGAACAATGGGAGACCGGTCTAGCTTGGGGCCATGGTGTTTGACCGGTTGATGAGACTGCAGAGCCAGTCCCCGTTTGCCGTCCCGCCACCGACACGAGATGCGCAGAGGCTATGTGCCGAGCGTGTGGAGGCTCAGCAACAGCAACACACGCCGTATCATCTGCGGGTACCGCCTACGGGTCAGTCTGGGCCGTATACGTCTCGTCCAACGGTCGTATGGACTTATCACGCGCCCATCCAGCCTCGCGTGGCGCGGTCAAGGGTCGTATTCGAGTATGGGTACTAGCTCGGGCGCGAACATGGTCATTGACGACGTCGGTGGAAGGATGCAGTTGGTGGTGTCGGCGGTACCATTGGCCCGGTACATTTTCTCTGCTCACGCTCGACTGGTATATGGGGTATGGGTGGATCGGAAGTATGTAATATGCATCTTGCACATATATCTTTGCTTCGTTACATCGAGTTCATTGCCAGATCATTGGCAAGCGGGATCCCAAGCACTGTAACGAGTGCACAGGCAACACAACTCCGCGCGATATGATTCATTCGAACAGACAGCGGGTAGCCTTGCATATACTTGAACTTGAACGCTGTCCTATAGACACAGAAGAGTATGAACATGAGGCTTGAAGAACTAACCATAAATAAGCAGGGCTCTGCCGTAGCTATCAGTCGAGCACGCGTCCAGCTCATGTTAACAGCATCTAAGTCACTGGTGTCGGCACGTCGCCCCTGGCGAAACTATACCGTTTACCCAGTGGACGCTACTGGCTTCCTGTGACGATCCAACTGAGGTTCAGATCACGACAATTGCAACAAGTACCAAGACGTACGCCTTAGCGAATCCCAACTGTCTATTTTCCGTGTCATGTACCTGTCAGGCTAGCAATCAGTGGGTTTGTATTTTCAGAAAGCTGATTCACCACCGACCGTATAGTAGACTTTCATGAAAGGGATTCCTAATGTGAAATCGTGTCCAGTTCCACTGCGGGTGTCAGGCCCGATGGAGCAAAATACGGTATAGTGGTTATCTGGTTTCCCTCCAAATGCCTCGTTCACTTGCTGTGGAAGGAGTTGATCTTCGACTTCCATAGTGAACATCTCGTCGTGGAATTGGAAGTGGAGTGGCAGCATGTATTTGATGGAGCCAGACGGGATCTCGATGAGATCACTTAATGCCGGGTCGTAAATGGTATCAGGGATTGCGGCCCTGTATGCATCAAGCAAGTCTTGGGCACAGAAAATCACTGTTCGCCACGGACTGAGCACAACGGAAACGACGGCGGAACTGTAAAAGGAAACATACACCTGGCGCCACTGTCTATGATCCCTGCAATACGGCTCAGGATGAAGTTATGTGGACCGTACCGGAGGGACATGAGGTCGACCCCCCAGAATGCGCTAGCCGGATATACGTCCGTCAAGGGAACATAACGTATATCGCCCTCGTACTGTGACGCAATTGGATAGCATGCACTAGAAATGCAAGATAAGATGCGGCGTTCGTACCAAACTTCTATCGACACCTCCAAAGGTTAATTTGCCATCTGAAACATCCTAAGCAAATAATAAATACTAAGTGTAGATCGAGTGCTTACTATCATTTCCTCCGGAGTATGCTGTGGGTTGGAAGTAAAGACTGAAAACCTCCCGTGAGATGAGTTCTTGTGACTTGAGGTTTTTCATCACGGTTGGCAGAGGGGTCAGAGCCCACAATGATTCCTCTTGTGAGGCGTACAGGTCCAAGACCTAATATGCCTGAGAGACCATCAAAATCAGAAGACGCAAAAGCGGCTCCAACTTTTGGTTGGTGATGACAAGATTGTCACCGATAGAAACCTGGTCGATAACTGTTTACTGTAAATCATCGAGCGTAGATGCTATTACCAAGATCTTACCTACATCGGCTTCGCAGTATCTCCGGCCGCCCGAGTACTCAATATAGAACTTATCCAGCGTCCTGATAGTGGTGGGTGTTTCAACATAACGTTTGCTAGAGATTTTACCAAAATCATATCTCACGACATTTCGATCAAAAATTAGCGCTTACCACCAAGTAATGGAGGAGCCAGTATCGACCATGAGCGCAGCGGATAGCACAGGCTGACCGAAGCCGATTTCGGCGTAGTAGACGCCAACTATTCCCTGAAAGATGGACACAGTAATCGGCTCACCAGGGACACGGTCCTTCAAGAACGCGCTGCGAGCGTGACTCGCATCTGCAGTACCCTTTGGACAGGCTCCAGCACCCTGAAATTCTGTCAGAGCATCGGAGAAGTTGCCCGAGGCCGTTGGCAGGACATAAGCAGAAGTAAAGAGTCCGAGAAGGACGAGAGGGAGTGCAACAAATGGCTTCATGTCGGGAGAATTACTAGTACCTGGCGTCTCAGACATTTATTATAACTGGTAGGCTAGGGACTTGGCGTCAAAAAACGTTCGAAATGCGGAGATGTCCACGTACAAGCCACATAAACGGAGTGGTGTCCCTGTCAGTGTAGTAGTGTGACTTCCGATGTATCATCGGCGGTGTTCGTCAGGGTTCGCCGCACGCGAGTCCTGGGTTCGTGCCTCTTGCGCATGCACAACGGCACGAATGGTGGCATGGATCTGTGACTCGGATGAGTTCAAGTTGCATCTATCAAATTTACTGGCACTCTGATGATGACCGTGAAACAACTTCACCGATATGAATGATTACTCTGCATTTGCTTATTCTTGGTCTGTGATGTCCTCGTCGCGGCGTCCGGTGGAGGATAGGGCCGAGTGGCAACACGTGGAGGCGCGTGCTGAGTGGGGTCAAGGGGGCAGCAGCCGTGTGGGCAAAGTAAAGCCGCGGGCACCATCGTATCTCGTGGTGTCCTCCCCCTTGTCGTATCGGGTGGGTGGCAGTAGAGGTGGCGGGTGGGCACTGGCGGCATGCGGCGTTGGTGGTGTCAAGTGGTGAGGAGCGGCGGTAGAAAGTCTACCACGAGGCCGTGACAAGTAGTGAAGTGCGCAGTGCCGTCCGACGGTCGTGTGAATCCGGAGAAGTGGAGAGAGAGCAGATGGTACGATGGTCTTTTTTGTCCTCAGTGTCTTCGACAATGCTACATCGAGTGCCGCGAAGGGAGTAGTGGTGGCATGCATTGAGGGAGTAGGGGCAGTAGAGGTGCTAGGCGAGGAGGCACCACTGTTGTGGGGGTAGTCGAGAACATTGCATTTGGTCGTTGTCGTCGCACCGAGCAATGCGAGAGAGGGAGCAGCATTTATACGGGTATGTCGTGGCGGTTAATGGTGATTCATCATCGTCGAGTGTGGGGGGGCGCGGGGGAAGAAGCACGTTCTTCCCATCATGCCTGCATGGGATTCTGAACGATATCAAGGATGCAATGTCGGACTGTCGTTGTATTGTCCTCGTTGCATGCGGGACACGCCCACGTCGTCGTCGTGCACCAAGACACGGACCGGTGCATCGATTGGTGGGGGTGGGGTAACGGCGGCGCGGGCAAGTGGCCATGGATGCCATGGCACCGTCGGCATCATTGATGCGTTTGGTGGCGAGAGAGGAGAGGATGGGTACGTAGCGGTGGTGTTGAGGAAGGCTCCGGATCATTAATGCCTTGGTGGTACTGCACTAGCGGTGGTGCCAGTGGTGTCGTCGAAATCATCACCGTACGCAGAGTCGTTGTAGTGTCGTGTTGCATTCGCGCGTGGCTGTCGCTGTGACATTAATGTCCTCAGGCTACGATCCCCAAGGGAAAAGGGGCAGGATAGCCACGGACGTCGGAAGGAGGTAGCACCACTGACAGAGGAGTTGAAACGACCGGAAGACGACCGACTAAGGAACGGGTAATGCCACCTGCATAAGTAAAGGAATGGATAGAGTGAATGTGGTGGCTTACCTCCAGTCGTAGTTCTACGCGATACGATGCTACGCGGCGATACCAAAAAGGAGAGTGCTGCTGAAAGAGACTAAGTGAAAGGTCGAGCGGGGGAGAACGAGCAAATTGGGTTGGGCGAAAAGCCATAGGCTTTTCTGGCCCGAAAGTGGACCCGAACCTGTCGGGCGAGAGCGCGCTGTATGGGCAGGCTGGGCACCGAAACAGCATAGCTCGAGCTCGACTGGGGCCGAGTGACGCAGCGTCGGACAAACGGAAGAGAGAAATGTCGATCGTAAGCCGTGTCCATGGCCTGTGAGAGGGAGAGACGGGTGAGTGCAAAATCGAATGACTCGAGGCCCGGTCGAGGACTACCGCTACGACTGAGGCAGCTACGGTGCCAGCTAACACTGCCAAATGATGTGAGGGAGCGGACGAAGAGCCACTCCGCTTCTCACGCATCTGAGTCCGTATCAGCAACTTGCCCTGACCGCCAGTGAGCGCCAGCTAGAAGTATTATTGCTGGGTTACCTGAAAGCTGCCGAATTCGTTTCGCTGGAATGGGCATGACAGCTGTAACTCGTCTTGCTTCTCCGCCGGCGCAGGACAAGAGGCACGAACTCAGGGAGACATGTGCTGATATCAACATACCATCCCCGTAATAACCCGTCTTTGCATGCACACTCCGTGTTTCGAACCTTCCGTGACGGTGAGTCTAAGTGTCTGCTATAAAGGTTCAGCTGAACAACAAATCTCTGCCACGTTGCCCGAACTTGAACATGAACTCACTTGCTACGCTCTCTGTCGTTTTTCTCGCCTTATCTTCTGCTGCCTTGGCCAAATTCAGTGTTCCGATCAAGAAGATTCAAGGCCCTGGAGCGTACCTCAAGGGTGCCCCACACGTGGGTCGTGCTCACGCCGAATTCTTGACGAGCAGCACGTCCAGTCACTCCAGTGTGTCTCCGATTTCTGCCTTCGTTACAAACATAGGAGTAGGCTACACAGCAAGTATCGGTATTGGCAATCCTCCGACATACTATGACCTCGTTATTGACACAACTGTGGCCAACACCTGGTGTGGGTGAGTGTGGACGATGTATTGAAGCGGTGCAAAGCATGATTGTTGTTGTAGTGGTACTAGTATCAGGCCATATGTGCCGACGTCTTCCAGTAGGCGCACTGATCAAGAAGTAACGATTCCGTATATAAGTGGTTCCATGAAGGGAGTTGAATGTAAGGACCATCATGGGCTATGTCGCACCTGGTCATTGACAGTACACAGATGACGACACGGTGACCCTCGCATCTGGCCTTGTTATCACCAACCAATCGATTGGCGTGGCTTTTGACTCTCCCAATGGCACATACACTGATGGCACCATTGGCTTTGGACCCAAAGGACTTTCAAAGGGGACCCTCTCGCCCGACAAGAATGCAATTGTTTCGACGGTAATGACCACTCTCGTGTCAGAAGGAATCATTGAAGAGGATATACTCGGGATCTTCTTTGCACCTCCAGAATATACCGGTGAACAAAGTGAGTGATCAATATTCAATGTTGGTTATCAATAACCTAAGGTGAATATAGATGGTTTTCTGACCTATGGCGGCGTCGACTCAAGCTTGGTATGGATCTTGTTTTGCATCATGCACTCCCAGGATGACTTATTTGCGTCTCGTGACAGTACCTGGGCACAATGATGTATGTTCCCCTGACGACAACAACTCTGGCTTCCAACTACTGGGGAATCGACGTCCAAGCATGCACGTACGGTTACCATATATTGTTCTTGGTTTCTACTGCTGCGATTGTCGACAGCAGCGCTTCGTGTACGTTTTTTTCTCTTTCCCTTGCCATGCTCCAGCTGGAATCTCGTCGCACCTAACAGTGATATATCTCGCGGACAACTTTTTTGAGGTATACCTACAAGCAATCCCAGGAGCCCAGTTAGACTCGGAGACGGGGCTTATTGAAATTCCGGATTCCTCCCTTGAATTAATGCAGCCTCTCAACTTTGAAATCGGTGATCAAGAGTTCACCCTAGATGTCAATGCTCAGCTGGTTCCACGAGACCAAAATATCGCTTGGGGCGGAGTTGAGTGGAAAAACTACGGTTTAATTGGGCCCTTGAAGAGAAATAGTGGGAAAGGACCCGCTGATATCCTGTTCGGATTACCGTTTATGCAAAGGTTCTATACGGTTGGTATCAGTCTGTCTCTCAGAGGACATATACTCATTGATCACGTTTGTCAGGTGCTTGACGCAGGCAACAAACGTGTGGGATTTGCTAAGACGTACGTTTTAGCACTCGTTGGGTGTCCGCGATCTGAACTTAGTTCACTAACAGGACTTACTCTTAAACAACACACCCGGGTGGCAAATATTTAACATCTTCATGTTCGTAGTAACATTCATTCCGATATTTATGCTAGTTCAAGCAGAGACTCTTTGCTGCTCTAACTTGCATCCTCGTCCTTGTCGTCCATCCGTCGTGCACGTCGCACCGCATTGATGTCGAGGTTCTCGTCCTCGTCGTGTCCACCGGCATGCATGTCGCGTCGTGTGCCAGTTGACGACTCGTGTCCTCGTCCTCGTCTTTGTCCTTGTCGTGTCCCTCGTGCACGTCGCGCGTCGCGTCGAGACCGTCCCCGTCGTGTCCACCATGCACGTCTACCGTGCTAGGTACCCATGGGTCAACCCGTGACGGGTTGGTACCCGTATACTACCCGTGTTGAGTACCCATGATGGGTAGTTACAGTAGGTACGTCCACGGGTGAGGGTACTGCA
>JBBPSU010000354.1:0-14089 GCA_038093755.1 Tylopilus microsporus | reverse complement strand
TTATCCTTGTCCTCATCCTTGTCCTCCTTAGACTCAGACTCAGACTCAGGCTCACTCTCAGCCTAGATGAACATGAGATGAGCACAAACTAGTGCTAGTTTGCACACAAGCACCTTAGACTGTTCAGAGTATATATAATATAATCCACCATTTCTACTTCATGTCACTGAGATGAACAGAATGTGATATTAGTGACATCAAAAACCTAGTAGCATTGAATTCATATTAACCAGTTCCAATAATACTTAACCAACACATGAGAAAACACTTTCCTTCATAGTGTCATAAGGATGTTCCTTGGGCATCCAAGGCATTGTGGCTTTCCATTTAATAGTGATAGATATGCCTGGTGAATGGGTCCCAATTCTACTTCTATTTCCTCACATTAAGAAAAGATGCCAAACTTGTCAGTTCTTCCAAAGATCTGTTTATCCTTCTCAGAAATGGATGCTGGTGTACCATCAGTTTAACCTTGATATCATCTGGCCAGTCCTCCAGAACTGAGCACTCTCTGAGGATGCCTTTGAGTTTTTTTTCACTAATTTGATCCATTCAGCCCAAGTTTCCTGCTTCTTTGCCATGTAAGCACAGAGGTATTGTTTGAGATCTTGGTTGATTCTTTCAGTTTGCCTGTCAGTTTGAGGATGATATGCTGTGGAGAGCCTTTGCTCAATCCCAAGTAATTTGCAAAGTTCGGAAGTGAAATCTGAAATAAACTGAGGTCTGCAATCTGAAACTATAGTAAGAGGAAGTCCATGAATACACCAAACATTGTCTCTGAAAATTCTAGCCAAGTCTTTCAAAGACATGGTTTTGACACAAGGCACAAAGACCACTTTTTTTGAGAATCTGTCCATAACAACGCAAATGGAATCATATGAAGATGAAAGAGGAAGTTCTGTGATAAAATCAACTGAGATGTCTTCCCATGGGTGTTTAGGAATGGGAAGTGGGATAAGCTTTCCTGCAGGTGCCTTTTGCTTACCCTTCATGAGAGTGCACATCTGGCAGGAGTCTATGTAGAGTTTTGCATCTTTTGTGATGCTGGGCCAAGTGAAATATCGTGAGAGGAGATGGATTGTTCTTGCTTGGCCAGGATAGCCAGCAATAGGAGAGTCATGGCATAAGGTTAATAGCCTTGTTCATAGGGAAGAAGGGACGAAAACTTTTCTGGATTCATTTTTGAATATCTTTTCCTCATTATTGAAGGTGAAACCTTCTATGTCCCCTGAGATTTTCTGTGATTCAATGGTTAGCTCGTCGTAAAAGGATGATAATATTGAAATGTGGTTTGTTTCAAGATTTCTGGAAAAACAGTAATGTTAGTGTTGTGATCAGTTACCGCATCACCATGATCTGGTCTACATGATAAAGTGTCTGCCCTTCCATTGGTTGTTCCAGGCTTGTAGCACATCATGTAGTTGAATTCTTGAAGAAGTGCATGCCATCTGGCCTGTCGAGGCGATAGCGTTTGTGGTTTGTGCCAGTATTCAAGGTTTTTATGATCCGTCCAGATCTCAAAAGAAGTCCTTCCAATAAGATAATGACACCATTCTTTGAGAGCTCAAATGACTGCCAAGAGTTCTTTGTCATAGATTGGATAGTTCCATTCTGCACTGTCAAAGGAATGAGAGATAAACATAGTTGGTCTCCACAAACTGTCTTCTCCTTTTACTGATAATATGCCTCTTGTAGCAATGTCACTAGCATCGGTTTCTACTTGCATTTCCTTTTCTTGATCTGGGTATGTGAGGAGTGGTGCTTTGGTAAAGCATTCTTTAAGGTTATTGAATGCCTTTTCTTGTTTTGGTCCCCATACAAAGAGTGCATCCTTTTTTGTTAGATCGTTTAACAGTCTAGTGATGTTAGCAAAATTTGCGATAAAACACCAGTAGTAATTGCAAAGACCAAGGAAACGTTGTACTTGTTTGAGTCTGGTTGGTGTTGGCCAGTCAAGAATGCTGGCTACTTTTGACTTTTGCATTTCTACACCTTCCTTTGATACAACCATACTGATGAAGTTGACTTTCTTTTGTTCAAAGTGACATTTCTCAGGTTTGACATACAGGTCATTGTCACATAGTTGTTGGAGTACTTCTTTGACAATCTTTTGGTGTTCTTCTGTTGGCCTTCCTTTGGTGAAAATATTACAATCGTCCATAAAGATGATGATGATGGTGTACATGTTGTTGAAGACATTATTCATCATCTGTTGAAATGTGGAGGGGGAGTTTGTCATTCCAAAGTACATTACCAGTGGTTCATAGGAACTGAGAGGAGTGATGAAGGCTCCTTTCCATTCATCTCCTTTTTTGATGCATATGTTATTGTATCCCCATTGTAAATCCATGGTGGTGAAGAGATCTGCTCCTTTGAGTTGATCTATCAATTGGGGGATTAGCGGTAATGGGTAAGCATTTTTGATGGTTCCATCATTGAGGTAATGGTAATCAATGACCATTCACTTTTTACCATTAGTTGTTGTGGTGTTACCGGGTTGAAGGATTGTGATGTGGTTTCTGTAGAACAATTAGTCATAGGAGAATTAAGCATGTCTTTAAACGCCACACTTTCACTGAAAGACACCCTGAAAATAGAGTCTATTGTGCACACAGGGAAATCATCATTAGTATATTCTTCTAGATTATAAACACCTTCATCATTCACAATCACTGGGCTTTTAAAGCCTCCTGTTGTTTGGCCTCTACTGTGATCCTGTCTCACCAGTAAGCCTCTGCTTCATTGGTTACATAAGCTGCGTTGTGTGAAGCATATCTGGCTCCTTTGGCTGTCTTTACCTGTCCTTGTCTGAGATCCGAGGACCTTGTGTTTGCCTTCTTTGGCTTCTTGCAGTTTTGGGTGATGTGCCCTACTTCTCTGCAGTTGTAGCATGTACAGGTATCACCGGCATACTGCATTCTGATCTCCATTGGAGCTTCACAACTGGGCTGTATCCCAGTGGCTGTGAATTGTGGTGGGTTCTGACTTGTCTGGCCTTGAGGAGGGTGATACTGTCCTTGGTAAGGTTTTGGGGCTTGAGCCACCCTAGCCATGCCTCACTCCTCATGAATCCTTTCTAGAACTTTTCTGTAACTGTTGTAGTTTTTGTACAGCTTATTGTAGTCCTCTTCTTCTATTTCGCAATGAAGCACAACCTGCTGATAAGTGGAAAACCTAACAGCGATCCTGAGTAGGTACGCTGCTTCTCCTTCAGAAATCTTTGCTTCTTTGTTTAAAATATCGAACTTTTGGAGGAAGTCTGCATCAATCCTTGTCGAAATGCCTTCAAGGCTATGTAGATGTAAACAGTATGGAGAAAGTGGAATGATGATGAGTCCAATAAGAAAGGAGAGATAAAATCATATGATCAGTGAGCCAATAGGATAAGGAGAAAGGGAAATATTGTCACTGGCATCACAACAAGATTGTCCCTATGCTGACTAGGCAAGTGTACCTCATATGTACTTGATGACTGGGATGGCTGAGGTGGAGGTATTGCTTTAACCTTGGATTTTTCTCTGTGAATTAACCAGATTTGCAGATAGATTGGAGTTTTGTGATAATAGGGTAGCCATCAGAGCAAGGAGAGGGGCATTCCAACCTGAAAAGAATGGGTGTAGGATTCCAGTGGGAAAGCATTGTCAACATTGCTGGAGTAATGGTGAAATGGAACAGCCTTTGTAGGCTGCTGCTGAACCAAATTGGTCATCAGACCATCTCAGTTTGTGCATGGTTATGTCACTAATAATGTCAGCTTAGCTACCTTGAGCTTGAGATTGGACAAGGGCTCAGGGTGGAGTGTTGGAAGCAAGCACTGGATAGATAGTGGAGGCAGTGAATAGGCATGAGCATATGCCAGACTTGTCATGAGATGACAGAGAAAAGACACTTTCACAGAGGCATCAGAAATGAGATCCTGGAGTGGGACATACTGCTGCAAGACAACTAGGAAGGATGGGTCTTGAATCCCATTGTTGCTCAATTGTATTTGAACATGTCCCCTCAGTAAGAATCAAATTCTCTCTCACTCTTAATCATTGACTGACTCTTTATTCTTCAGGACAACAAGCCAGGCACATCAAAGAACAATGATTCCTGCAATGTGCATTTTTAATATCCATGTAAGGTTTCATACCTGTCTAATGCCTAGGATGAACCCAAGCTGTGTATAATGCCATGTTATATATATATATTTTTAGGCCAAGTTGCTTTTCAACACCTTGGCCAGGACTTTGACATGGATGACATTTGTCAAAACACATGTTCTTTCAATTCATGTACTGATACTATGACAGGCACTTACATTAGAAGCCTTAGCTTGTGCTGCCTTACTTAGATGATCTCACAGGCAAGTGATATTTAGCCAGGAGGAGCCTGGATGAAAAGGAATTACCACAAGCAGCCAGTGTTGGGCTGGATGAATGAAACACCATGAAAATCCCATCTTGTCAAACATGTGCTCCATCTCATTCCAAGTCACCTGAATAAGTTTGCAAAACACCTTCAACTTGCACAACAGGTTGATTCTCACCAGTAGGTCCTTGTTTTTTCAGCACTAGGAAAACCCTGGGTTCTTATCACATCACAATGCACATTACTGTTTTTTTGTATCTATGTAGGTGAATCTGATGGTCTTTGCAGTCTTTGCTGGAAGTCTTTGTTGTGCTGCTTGGATGTTTTGTTATAATAATAGATTAGGCACCATTGAGCGACTGCACTACCATAGTAGAGTGGAATGATTTGTAATAGTTGATTGACATTATAATACATTAGATGAAACAAGCATATAATTAGTTTCAGATTAGTTATGCCCAGGGGTCGACTTCCCCTGGGCATGACAGTACTCCTGATTCTCATGTGCTAGTGCAACTATAATTATTGTGTAAGTAAGTCCCACAAGCAAGCCACAATGTTAACATAGCAATAGCCCATGTTAATTCAACTTGGTTCTCATAGCCATATATGCCTCTGTTTGGGAGTTCATGATGGATCTTCACACAGGCAGTGGCAGACCTCAAAGTGGTCATCAAGGACAAAAGACAAATAAGGTTCTGCCATGTTGATGCAATCAATCTGAACCTCTATTGCATTCACTATCCCAAAGATGATGCATCCATCCCAATCAGATTGTTCAACAGTTGCTTGAATCTGCAGCATCTTTCCTCCACAGTTGTATTATCTACTTATTTCCTCTCAGGAACAGTGGCTCATTATTGTTATTGGAGCCCTCCATAGTATGTGGTGTTATCATGGCATCTCAGTGTTTTTCTGACAGACATGGAAACCTGAGGGGCAATCCCTATCAAATGAAGGCTGTGGAGCTTGTGGTTACTCTTCTTCTCATTAATGGTCTGTCCTCTAGTATGCTTCAAATTGTTCTGTTGTCAATGTTTACCAATGCCCAGATGACAAATCCAAAACCAATGAGCCTGATCTAAAAAGTCTCATATGCTGGGTTCATAGTGAAGCAACCCATGGCATAATGTCATTTGTTTTGGTTTCAAAAGCTATCAAAGCTGAAAGAGTTATATTATATATTTTCTAATATCTCTCCAATGAAAAGTGAACACTCTCAGGTTTGATCTTAGTATGGCAGAACTTAAAGAAATAATTTCCTGCTAGCAAACAAAGTGTGAAAGGAAGATCATGATCATGATCATGACACAACTGCTGCACAATTCATCATCATCTCTCTACTCAAGTTCCTTTTCAAAGGCTTTGTTGCCAAAGACAAGGTCACTTGTTTCCATAGCATATGTGTCCTAAATCTCATCACTTGTGACACCCTGATGTAACAAGGCACGAGGCAGACAGGAGTGGTAGGTCTTCGGACAAGTGTCATGTAGTAGCAGCACTTCTCTCTCTCTTCTGTGCCACCACCTTCACTCATTTCTCCTCCCCTCAGCCTCGTCGTCCCTTGTCTCGCTGCATCCTCTCTTTCTCAGTCCTCTCTTTCTGCTGCTCCCTCTCTACCATCTCGCAGCATGAACAACCCCACCTTAGAAGTCCGGCCTGATTTCACTGCCCCTGCTTTCACTCCCATCAGGCAAGCGCTCATCAACAATGACATTCCTGACAAAGACCAGGCCATCCAACATCTCATTGAAGCTTGGGAGTGAGACTACGAGCAATGTCTGCAAGCCTGGCAAGAACAGTAGGAACAGGAAGGAGACCAAGGAGCCCATAACCCACCCCAGTAGGACAATGAACCCCCCCCCCACAGCCAGACCCAGCCCCCCAGAAGGACTCCAATAAAAAGAAGCTTGTGGATTTTGATGAAGACCAAGCCCCACCCAACTCCATTGCCCCACGCCCCTCCCAGTACACCATCTAGAAGATCCAAGCCTTCAGCTATGTCGAACTCTGGTACTTCACGGCAGAAGGGTGCCACAAAGCCTCTCATGTATCCCTATCCCAAGCAGACGACACACTCGGCATTGTCTCCCTCAACAATGCTCTCACCGTGCGCCCCATAGCCTCAGCCAAAGCCTCACGCCATGCATGCATCAAACATGACCTATCTTTCGGTGAATTCCTCTTTGCCAAAAACATCTACCTAGAGCTAATTGCTGCCAATGGCTGGCCTGACAAGCATGTTACCGCCCTTGTCAAATTCTTCTTTCTAATTGAAAACCATGAGTTCCACCGATCCCACAACTATGGCAACCTCATTGTCCTCCAGTATGCCTCTCACATCCACCGTTGCTGGCACGACCAGCTCAAGGCCACCTCCACCAACATGAAGCCGTTCAGCATCACCATCATCAATGAAACCATGGTGGACAGAATCACCATCGAGATCAGTGCTGCCAGACAAGTCACAGTCATGTGCAAGGTCAGCCCCCACTCACCCCTCCTTATTCCACTAGCTCTAACCCTCTGCCCCTTTCCCCTTGCTGCTCCACACTCCACCACCTGCCATCTGCTGCACACACCTCCCATACCCCTGCCGCCCTGCCGCCTTGCTGCCTGCCACCTGCCACCTGCTGTCCCTCACTCTCCTACTCTGCCGCACACACCCTCTCCTGCTGCTTCCCAATACCCCTACCATCACCTCCCCCCTCAGCTCGAGGCTTCCACCACTTCCTTCTCCCCCACCTCCCCATCTTGTGGTTCCAGATCATGGCGCTTCTAGGCTCATTGCACCAATCTCTCATCACCAAGGCCATGCTCCTCGTGTTCCACCCCCCCCATCATAATCGCTTTCGCACCCCAACCACCAAACAAACCACCCAACCCTCTACCCCCCTTGCAAATGTGGCAAGCCTCACCACTGACAACCTCAACAGCTCAGCATGCCCTGTTTGCCTTGGCTGTCACCAACACCACATCTACCACTGCAACGAGCAGAAGCTGTGGAATGGCCCCTGCCTACAGCTCAGATGGCTGTCTCTCAGATCCCAATGGGAAAGTCCTTTGCAGCAACTGGCAGAAGCCCAATGGCTGCTCCATCCCCCACTGCTCAGCCACCCATGCCTGCTCTGGATGTGGTAACGCCACACATGGCGCTGACCGATGCCATAAGATGCAGAAGTGTGCAGGCGCTAACACCCTATAAACCCGACGCTTGGCACTGCTGGCTAACTGCAGCCAACCTCACCGCCCAATACCCTGACATATACAACAGCCTTCGCTTCAGCTTCACTGCCAACCTTCCCCCACTACCTCAGACCTTCTCCCTGCCTAATAACCCCTCCATCTCTCAGTACCATGATGCATTCCACGAAATCATCCATAAAAATGGCCTTAGGCCCCTTTCAAACCTCCCCCCTCTCCCTAATTCTGAAACTGGATAAACTGGGTAAATACTGCTTTATACAAAACCTCTCTTTTCTGCACTCTGCCCTCCCCATCCCCTCCATCAACTCACTTGTTAATTCTGATGACTTCCCTTCCCATTACAGCACTTTCCCAATAGTAGCTTTACTCTTATCCTCCCTCCCCCCTGGCTTGCAGCACACAGTCTGTGATGTCACTGAAGCATACTGTACTATCCCACTACATCCCTCGCAATGGCACGCACTCGTTGTTCAACTATCTGAGTCCAATTTCATAGTCGACACATCAGCCTGTTTCGGTTTCGGCCCCTCAACTTGAAGTGGCCTATACGGAAAGATTGGCAATGTGGGCACTGACATCCTCTGCTTCCATGGCATTGGCCCCATCCTATGATGGGTCGATGACCACCTGTTCATATGAATACCCCAAGCCTCCCTACCTGCCTACAACAACCACTGAGCCAATGTAGCTAAGCACATCGCACAATCTCCCATGATCATGACCACCAGGGGTGGCCGAACCTGGTATGCTGGCACCACCCTACCTGATGACCAAACAGAGGAATTCAATGACGATCACACCTTTCCCCTTAAGGTTTTTTACATCCTGTCCAATCCCATCACCAATCGCCCTTTCTGCTACAACCTCAATGACATTGATTGTGTGACAAACGAACTGGGCATTCCCTGGGAACCCTTGAAAGACAAACCCTTCTCTGACTCCCCTTCCCCACATTCATTGGTTTTACCTGGTACCTCACTGACCACACCTTCTGCCTGGCCGAGCCCAAACACATCAAATATGTCAATGCCATCACCAACTGGAACACACACCGCACACATGTTCTTAGCGATGTCCAGAAGCTCCTCGGCAAACTCACACATGCCACAGTACCTTTCCCTGATGGTTGTCCCTATCTAACCTCCCTCGAGGCAATGATCCCAATATTTGGCAACTCCCCTTTCCTCCCATGCATGCCCCTGAAAGGCACTGCAGAAGACCTCCTCTGGTGGCTCACTCGCCTATCCCAACCTTCACCCCCCTCCCACATATCCCACCTGTTTTCCATTCTCACTCTTGATGCCTATTCTGATGCCAGCTCCTCCACCAGCATCAGCATTCTCCTCAAGGGCCACTGGCACGCATGGACCCTTTCCCCCAATTGGTGAAATGGCAGTCGCGATATTGGTTGGGCAAAGGCTGTTGGCTTCAAACTCCTCATCCATGCAATCATATCCCTCAACCTCCCAGCCCCTCACCTCAAGGTATTTGAAGACAATCAAGGAGTCATTGACGCCTGGCACAAAGGCCGCAGTCACAACTGCCCCACCAATGATGTCTTCAAGTGCCTCTTTCCCCTCCTGCCAGTGGCCAAACATGATCACTCAATTCACCTACGATATGTCCCCAGCTCAGAAAACCTGGCTGACCCCCTTTCCCATGGCATCTATCCCCCCACACATCTCCTCCTCCCACACATTACTCTCCCACCAGAGCTCTCCCTCCTTCTCATCGACCCCACTGCCCTCAACCCTTAACGCCCCAGCCCCAGCCCCCAGTGCAACCCGCCCGCTTCGCATCATATCCACCCTCTCTGGTAAGCATTCCCCACTTTCCCTTCACTCCACCTCACCCCTCGCCAGCCCCCTCCACTGCCTCCACCTCTCTCTCCCCCTTCTCCCCTCCAAGCTGCCCCCATTGCCATGCTAAAGACCACTTTATCTGCTGGCATACGCATGCCGTCCAACAAGCCATTGACCAGGACAACATCACCAAGATCTACACCGTTATCAGCCACACTTGGAAGGAATTCTCCAAAGAGGCTTTTGGCTTGGGCCTTCTTGTATTTCACACCTTCTGCGACATTCAACAGATCCCCAATGAACTACAGGCTCCTGCACGCAAGGACATCATCTCTGCCTTTGCTGCTTCCCTTGCTGGCACCTACGCCCCTCCACCATCTCCAACTATGTACCTATCCAGCGTCCACAACTGGCACATTCTTCATGGCCTCACCTGGGAATTTGGAGACACAGAAGCCACAACAATCATCAAGGGTGCCAAAGCCCTCGCCCCCATCTCCTCCAAACGTCCCCCTTGTAAATCATACACCATCGACACCATCACCCACATCTGTTACGATTTCATCCTTTCCTTCTCTTTTCATTGGCTAATATATCGTATGATTCTCTTTCCCTTTTCCATTTGCTCATCGTATGACACCACTTTATTATTCGTACAGCCTCGACTGTGCACGGCTGTGTATGCAGCATAGCTCGTCCATACGTAGTAGTTCATAGCTCGGTCTGTGCGCATCCCTCTCCAGTATTTAAACCCATGTAAAGTACCTACGACGACAGTCTTATCCATTTGTTCAAACCTCGTCTTAGACTTGAGTGCGAATTAAGGGTACCGCTCCCTATCATCATCTACTCGCTTCAGACTTAACGATTAGTCTTGAAGCCTTGAACACTGGTTGTCTGTTGTCTTGCCCTCGAGCGTTACGACTCTAAAAGTCTAGGTCGTTACACTTGGATAAGACTACCTACTTGAGCGCAAGACGTTGCCTCAGAAGATTTCACCTTATTCGCGAAGAATCGATATTCGCCCCCTCGATACGATACATCAGAAGACTTGCCCAGAACTAGGTTGAAAGATACTTAGTAGTAAGCAACGATGTCGAATCCCTTTAACATGGATGATCTCCGAGACGCGCTGGTTGACGCTCTCAAGGAAAATGCTAAGAAGGAAGAAGAGACGGTCAAGAAGATCGCAGACCCCGGGAAGTGGGATGGAGACAAGAAAAAGTTTCGCCTCTGGTGGACAAAGATACGCCTCTGGGTGTCAGCTCAGAACTGGAAATCTGACAAGGTGTTGGCAACGGCGGTCTTACTCCGTCTTGAAGGAAAAGCCGAACCTTTCGCCCAGTTGACAATGGAAAAGTATCTCGACCTAGAGATAAGGAAGAAGAAAGACTCCAACGACCTCATAGGAGACGACGCTTGGCCCGACTGGCCAGACTTTCAAAAGGAGGTTACCAACTTCTTCCAAATCTCGACACTCGAATATCAGTCGTATCAGGAGTTGAAAGCTCTCCAGCAGGGATCTATGCTTATGTCAGACTTCCTTCAAAAGTTCGATATACTCAAAAGAGAAGCAAAGGTCTCAGAAGGAGAAGCGGCGCACCTACTCAAACAGGCAATTAGGTTCGCTACCTATCAGCAGGTCTCCCTCCACTGTGACATCGACGACGACGATTACGAGGAGCTCTATAAGCGGTATGATGTCTATGGAAAAACGTTGGAAAGGATCCACGAAGAACGAGGAGCGGCTCGGACTGCTCAAAAACCCTACCGAGGACAGTACCGCCCTCCCCAGGGTCAACAAGGGCAGAGCCAACCACGGTTTACGCCTATAGGATTACAGCCTGGCCGCGGAGCCCCCATGGAGATAGGAATGCAGTATGCCGGTGATACCCGAACATGCTACAACTGCGGAGAAGTAGGGCACATCGCCCGAAACTGCAAAAAGCCGAAGAAGACCAACACGAGGTCTTCGGAACTCGCACCGGTTCAGCCACAAACGGCGACAGGAGGGGGGTACGCTTCCCACAATGCTGCTTATGTAACAGCTGAAGCAGAGGCCTACTGGCGAGACAAACTCGCAGTAGAAGCTAAACAGAAGGAGGCTTTAAAAGGCCAATGATTGTGAACGACGAGGGTGTTCATGATCTCGTAGAATATACTGATGACGATTTTGCTGTATGTACGATAGGTTCTATTTTCGGGGCGTCTTCTAGAAGAAGCGCGGCGTCCAAAGACGTGCTTAATTCCCCTGTGACTAACTGCTCCACAGAAATATCGTCACAATCCCTCGATACTCAAAAACAATTCACTCTCAAAACCAGTCTCCGATTCAAGACCCTAAACGGATGGAAATCGGCAGATTTATACGCCTTACTGGATTCAGGAGCTTCTAATTCCTTCATCGATCTGGACTTTTGCAGATATCATAATCTTGTTTTAGACAAACTAACGACACCGATCATAGTGACTAATGCGGATGGCTCTGAAGGAGCAATAGGAAAAATCACGCATCAGGTCACAATATTATTCGATGTTCAAGGACATTCTGAATACGCAGACTTCTATGTTACCGTCCTAGGAACACACTCACTTTTCATAGGATATGATTGGCTAGAACGCCACAACCCAAAAATTGATTGGGTAAAAAGAGAACTAACGTTTTCTAGATGTACCAATCAATGCAAATTCCGACAAAAGGATCGGCTACCAGCTTCCGTATTTCAACGAGCCATTGAAGAAGGACTCAAGGAAAAAGTACCAATTCAATATCACGATTACCTTGATGTCTTTTCACAGAACGAATCAGAATGAATGCCAATCCGAAAACCATGGGATCATGCCATTGATCTCAAACCTGACTTCGAACCAAGAAAGGGCAGAATCATTCCCTTATCTGACCCCGATATGGAAGAAGTCAGAACGTTCATCGAAAAGGAACTCAAGAAAGGTTATATCCGACCTTCTAAATCCCCTCAAACATCACCCGTATTCTTTATCCCAAAGAAAGATGGTAAAAAACGAATGGTCATTGATTATCGTTATCTCAATGATGGAACCATCAAGAACGCTTACCCTTTACCGTTAATTCCTCAGCTCATAGATCGACTTAAAGGTGCCGATCTCTTCACCACCATGGATCTCCGATGGGGATACAATAATATTCGGATCAAAGAAGGCGACGAATGGAAAGGAGCCTTCGTCACCCCTCTTGGTTCCTACGAACCATTGGTAATGTACTTTGGAATGACTAATTCACCATCCATGTTTCAACAGATGATAAACGACGTCTTCAATGACATGTACACGGTCGTCATCATCTTCATGGACGATTGCAACATCTTCACCAAAGGAAGACCAACAGAAGAACATCGAAGAATCGTCAAGGAAGTTCTTCAACACCTACGAGAGAACGACCTTTACGTCAAACCCGAAAAATGCCACTTTGAGCAAAAGAAGGTGGACTTTCTCGGAATGGTCGTATCAAAAGAAGGTGTTGAAATGCAAAAATCCAAGGTGGCCGGAGTCCTTGATTGGCCAACTCCGACTAGACTCAAACAAGTGCAAGGCTTTCTCGGCCTTTGCAATTATTACCGACGTTTTATCGCTAACTTTGCTGACATTGCTAGACCCTTAAACGATCTCACCAAAAAAGACATGCCCTTCGAATGGGGACCAAGACAAGAAAAGAAAAGGCATTTAACGATCTTAAGGAATGCTTTACCAAGGCACCGCTCCTCGCATACCCCGATCAAAATAAAGAAATGCGAGTAGAAACGGATGCTAGTGACATCGCAACAGGAGGAGTTCTATCTGTAAAAGGAGAAGACAGTTTGTGGCGACCAACGGCATTTATCTCTCATTCCTTTGACAGCGCTGAACGAAATTATCCGATCTATGACAAAGAACTCTTGGCAGTCATTCGAGCTCTCAAAGAATGGCGCCACTATCTCATCGGAAGAGTCTCTTTCGAGATCTGGACAGATCATAAAAATCTTGAGTATTGGAGAAAACCGCAAACCTTATCCCCTAGACAGGCACGATGGCACGCACTCCTACAAGAGTTCAATTATACGATGTGCTATAAGCCAGGGACAACAAATGGTCGGGCAGACGCTCTGTCACGAAGACCAGATCATGGTGATGCAGTTACCGATCATAACACTAACATCACAATATTTCCAGAAATAAACAATATTTCCTTATCCTCTTCCTTTTACGATGAACTAATCTCCGAATCACAGAAGATTTCAGGGGACGTGGAAGGTTTTACCTTTGACGATGAGGAAAAAATATTCAAAAATAACTCTGGAAAAACTTTCGTTCCTCCCTCACTTCGCACAAAACTGCTAAATATTTGTCATGATGCTCCTATCGCAGGCCACCCCGGTCAGGCACGCACAATTCATCTCCTTTCTCGATATTTCACATGGCCCAGTATCACTAAAGATGCCAAGCTTTACGTAGATTCCTGCCAGACGTGCGCCCTCACGAAGGGTAAGCAAAAGGCACCGGCGGGAAAACTTTTACCTCTTCCCATCCCTGAACACCCATGGGAAGATATCTCTGTTGATTTCATCACCGGACTTCCTCTTTCATTTTCATATGACTCAATTTGTGTTATCGTGGACAGATTCTCTAAAGAAGTCGTTTTCGTCCCATGCCTCAAAACTACTTCCTCCAAAGACTTAGCTCGTATTTTCAGAGACAATGTTTGGTGCATTCAC
>JBBPSU010000353.1:0-14092 GCA_038093755.1 Tylopilus microsporus | reverse complement strand
TCCTGAGTAGAGTCTGACAAATGCTATCACAGCTCCTATCAACGCCGTTCTTTGGTACTGCCAAGGTCAAGAGTGACTACCTGCAAAGCGGCTCGTCCTATATGTCGCGTAGGCACACCACCGTGACCTCCTTTGACCTCGACAAGGTGTGACGGTCTCTGAAACTCGTATCCTAATGCCAGTGATGACCGCTCACATGAATAGCTGTAGAAATATGGAACAGATTGGTCTCAGCACCACCACTTGGCTCATTCAGCTCCTTTCTGTTAACCAGACGATTCCACCAGCGCCACAACCATCCCCCAGCGTCCTCGCTTCCACTCCGTCTAAGCCTGTGGTTGCAAAACCCGCGGGTGCCTATCGACCACCTGGCGCACGTGGACTCGCCACGCCGGCGATTTTCAAGCGCGAAGACGAAGGAGGCGCACCACGGATGTCCACAGTGAGTGGGAGTGCGACACCACCCCGGAATTGCAACAGGAGCGTGCCCGGAAGTATGCCGACCAATGGAATCTCTCAGAATGGGCAGGGAGGACGAAGATACGTTCCTGGTGCTGCACCTCGGACACCCCCGCCTACAGGTGATCAAGGACAAGGGTAGGGATGACAAGGATAAGGGCAGGAGAAGAAACGGAAAAAGAGGGAGAAGAAAAGGGCGAGAAGGGCGATGCGTCGGGTTCGATGACACCGATCGGGGCTGGGTCCGCAAGGCCGTCATTGGATGTCCAGACCAACGGAGTCAACGGGGGGCGACGAATGGCGTCCAGGACGAGACACTGGCGGACCCTGCTATGGCATCCGTGCCCCCTACACCCGGCGCGGAACAGCTGGATCCTGTCGCGAAGGTGCTGAACTTGAACAAAAAGGCGAGTACTATGCCGTTATCTGTCCGGTCTAATGTTATTACCTGCGCGGGATGGTCCATCCTGTCCCAGACACCTTGGGCTGCCCCACCAGTGGGGACTGTACATGTGTTCAGAGTGACGGTGCTTCCGCGCTATAACTGTGGCGCAGGGTTAATGCTCTTAGGGTATAAGGACGGGAAATGAGGACCAAAATAAATGAGAGTCTCGCATTGATGATAGTCGAGACGAGACGGCTCTGCCGCCACCGCCGAGCAACTTGAAGCCGAGCGTCGACTCAGCGACGCAGGCACGGAAGATCTTTCACACGCTTTCGTCGCATCCGACCTCGACATCCTACCAGACGCACCTCTGCAAAACCTGACCCAGAAACCATCCTTGCCGTTTACAGACTCTTGCTCGCTTGGTATTTTTACCAAGTACGGTGCGCTGGAACGGTCGAAGCTGATAGAAGAAAGGGACGATAGGGAAGACCTTGACGAAGAGGAACTACGCGAAACGACCAGGATGAATGCTAGCAATGCCTTCGCGGCTACTACTGTCAACAGCTTAAAGGTTACGGCCGCTGCGCTGAAAATTTCCACTCCTCCCTACACGAGTGTTTCTGGCAAGTAGGATTGTAGGAACTCGAGTCAGCCGTTATTCAGCAATTATCTGGCTCAGTCAGGCGAGGAAGATTCTATTGTCACCCTGGTCAAAATGACTGGTAAGCTTATCCATGAGCGGCTCAAAGGTGATTGGCATGGGTGGTATGGGCAGCCGCACAGCAGGTTGATATACCAGTACCCGCAATAATCATACTGTGCTATGTTACATCGTACCCACAAACCATTATAGTTATTAGTTAAGTCGAAACACTTGTAGCAAATTGCATGAACAAGAGCGTGGGTAAGACGCGTACGACACGTCCCTGATGCCTCCCAAACGTAAAGCCCAACGCGACAACGCGACTCCAAAGCGTGTAACACGCCGAAGACAGCGGCCTGGTGCACCGCGCGTCGTGATGGAGTACATAGAGATCATTACGCCCAGATCCGAAGGACCCACTCTCAGAAGTCATGTCGCCTGCCAGTGTGCCCCCAATGACTTGAAGCTTGAAGCTCAAGGCTGCCCCAGCACAGAAAGCGCCGTCTATGCCTTCGAGGCAGCTATGTTCCGGACCTACTTCGCCACTGAAGTCTCTCCAACTTCCTTCCACTCCTTCTCGGGCCCCTCCTCTTACGCCACGCGCCTCTCCATCGAAATTACAGCCCAACGACGTACCCAGTACACCGAGTAAGCGAGCCGGTCGTCCATTTTCACCCAAGAAAGCCAGCGGCTTCCTCCCCTCTCCCGTCAGACTCCCTGGTGTTTTGCCCCCTCACCTAGTGCCTTGTCTTCAACTACAAAAACGCGCCATTCTAGGTGCACTCTAATCAGAGTCCCTGGACCTGGACGATCATGACTACCTATCCACTAACAACACTGCCACTACCCAATTACACGAATTACTGCATGGTATGACGACCCGCGGAGAAGGGAACAGTTGTCTTTTGCTTGGACCGCGCGGAAGTGGGAAACCCTCTGTACGCCTTTCCTATGACTGATGATAATGTGTCTTGACCATCCGGCAGCTTGTCGAGCGCGCCATCAAAGACTTGCCAGATTTGCTGTCTGGTCACACACAACATAATGACCGATTAGCTCTGCGTGAAATTGCACGACAACTCTCCCAGCAAACTGGCGAGTCGTTCTTGCGCGAGACAGGAGAGGACGTTGACAACTTGGAGGAGGAGCCCAATCCGTTTATCGACTCAGGTCCCAGCATATCCATCCCGCCACCACCCCCCTCCCCGCTTTGATATCTGTGCTGCTCGCCCTCTCGCGTCCTACAGTGATCATTATCGATGCGTTTGACCTCTTTGCCCATCGTGCCAGGCAGTCCTTACTTTACTGTCTCTTGGATACCGTCCAGAGCTGCAAGGTAGGGCAAGGCAACAATGGAGTAGCAGTCGTTGGCATCACCACCCGTATCTACACTATCAACCTCTTGGAAAAGCGTATCAAGAGTCGGTTTTCGGGTCGCATGATACGCACGGCACCTCCGTCTAATGTATTCTCTTGGATGAATCTCTCGCGACGAATACTGAACACGCCCGTGGATGGATCTAGCCAATGGAGTTCTCTTTGGACCTTTGCGGTACACACTTTTCTCGAAGATCGCAAGGTCGTGGATGTAATGAGGGATACGTTTTTGTTGACACGGGATATCAGGATGCTCAAGCAAGTGCTGGTGAGCACTCGTTTTTCTACTGTGTGACGGAGGGTGACAGTGACCTAGACTACTGTCGTTGCTAACTTGCGGCCAACGTCGCCATTTCCGATGTTGTCACACCTCTCTGCGGCTGTTTCGGCTCAGCGACTTCGTCACAAGTTTTGCGATTTGCAAGGTGAGTCTTCGTCGCGTGATATTGGACCAGATGCTGAATGTATGCGCCGAGTACAGCACTATGCTATCCTTTGATCTGCCTTCTGGTGGCTGCGATGCGCGCGCATTCAGTTGGTCACGACGTGATCACGTTCGAGATGCTGTATGATGCATTTCGGGAGGAATTCCACGCCTCTTCGGCCGCACCCATTCAGATGAAGGGGGGAGTATTGGCATGGCGGGATGTAGCAGAGAGATTCTTATGAGAGTACGTCCTGCAAGCATTGCATCCGTTGCGTATGCGAGATGACTTGATTTTAGAGCTTTGAAGAGCTTGTGAGTGCGCGCATGTTCATGAGCCTCGCTGCACCGTCAGTCAACGTAGTTTCCGAGTTTGTGCGGTATTGATGTCTGGTCAAGCGGGGAGCAGTCAAGCAAGCGGTGACTGCGATGGGACAGACCAACGTGAAAAAGTGGCTCAGTAAAGTCCCGATGACCATACATCAGCAAGACAGCTTTCAATGCGACTACGTCGATGAATTGTAAGCGATGTCTAATCTCTGCCCAGTTCTGGCGCTGATTCAAACAGTCATACCGAGGCATTCAAGGCCGCTCTACAGCTTGACGAACACGATCACCTTGGCGCCTCGTCGCCGGGTACTCCGGTCCCGCAGAGCCCACGCATAAGAAAGGTGCCTGCCCTCTCCGGTTCTGCTCCCATCAATTTCAAAGTAGGAGAGGTATTCTTTCTGTCCCTCTCGAACGATCTTTCGGCTGATCCTGCCCAAGGAGGAGGAAGCGAGCAAGGTCTCCGGAGCATAGGCAAGAGTGGCTGTTCCTTCTCGTCAGATGGCCTCTTTTGGTATGCACGCCTGTCATCTCCGCTACTGTGCAATGGTGTTCACATGTCTCATAGCTCTTCATCTTCATCTTCATCGCCGCGCAGTTTAGTCTCTACATATTCATCAGAAAAGTCGTCAACACCAAGGAATGGCTGTCTGCTTGTAAGTCAAACAATGAACTGTCTTGATTTTGCCTCACGTTCCGCCAGGGAGAGGTCGGAAAGGCGAACTCCATTGACGTCTCCGTGCTTCACGCACATACGAGGTGAGTCCATTTCTCATGCCGACTATCCTCATGATGCCATCCTGGACGCGTGCTACAGGAATGGAAAGAGGCTGCATTTATTATGGACAGGTACTTGGACTTCCACAAGTGGAAGCAGATTGATGCAGACCCATTCTACGATCGGAAGTTGATCGAAAAGGTTCGCATACTCTCGTTGAGAGATCCTACTCTCATCTACGACAAGGTGAATCGATCCCTCAAATTATTGAGAGAGAGGAACGATGTTCGTAACGTGCTTGGAGTACTCGAAACCTGTATTCGCAGTAATTTTGCCGGCGTCGAATCACCGAGGTAACGAACAGACATTCCGGCTGATCCAACTTTGTGCTGAACGCTTTGTTGAAGGCTATACAGCGAGGTCGTTTATTTGCTTGCCAGATGAGTGATTCATGTCTCACTCCGTTTCAGACCTTTTGGGGAACGAAGAATTTAATCGAATGTATGTTGTTGCTCCACTGCTTGGCTCCATGATGGAGTGACAGCCGTCTTTGCCAGCTTATCACAACGAGCAAGAAAAAGCTCTCCAGTTTATCCGCGACTCCACTGAGTTATCAAATGAGGAAAAGAAACACTTTTTCAAGAGTGCAAGCACCAATCTTGGGACTTCAGCCTTGTGCCTATCCGGCGGCGGGTCATTCGGTTATTGTACGTATGTTTACTCTTGAGATATTCATCAGTAACCGCTCGGAATACAGACCATATAGGAGTGGTCAAGGCTTTCTTGGATGCTGGTTTATTACCTCGTGTGATCGCAGGGACCTCTGCAGGTGGCCTTATTGCAGCCCTCGTGTGCACCAATACGGATGAAGAACGGAAGACCCTTCTGGTTCCCGAATTAGCCCACAAACTTACCACTTGCGATGAACCTTTCGAGGTTTGGTTCAGGCGTTTCTGGAAGACAGGCGCTCAGTTTGACAGTGTAACGTGGGCTAGGAAGGTTCGCCGTCTACAAATGCGTACCATCTTTTATCCAAATTGACATTCGGTGGTGTGCCTTTTTCACGAGGGGCTCAATGACTTTCTGTGAGGCATATCTCAGGACAGGGCGGATCCTTAATATATCTGTTATACCAGCTGACTCCTATTCGTTAGTTCTGTCGTTGGCTGTTTAAAACTCTTCTGATCGCCAGCATACAGGCCGACAAAGCTGCTGAACTACGTTACCGCGCCTGATACGGTCATTTGGAGCGCACTATTAACCTCAGCGGCAGTACCTGGTATACTGAATCCTGTGGTGCTGATGCAGAAGCTCAGGGATGGTAGTGTTGTACCATGGAACGGAAGCAAATTCAAGGACAGTTCTCTAAGGTTTGCGGCATACTTGGTCTTGTTGGTTTCTATTCCAACGTCCGTTCACAGAGTGGATATACCAATCCAGTCTCTCAACCTTTATTTCAATGGTGTGGCTCATTTTTGTCCTGATGACTCGACGGTCACTAAAATACTTCACTTTAGTCACCTACCTGGTCGTATCGCAAGTCAATCCACCTGTTTTTCTTTGCACCCAGGGGTTCCGCTGGGAAACCGGTAGCCCACCGGAGAGGGAAAGGTACCTCCTGCGTGGTCTTACTTGGACACTATGATTGATACTGTCGCTGACAAGGATGAGACACGCTGTGACCTCGACCAGCTCACCGCAGAGATCGAATGCAAGAACATCGAGCTTGACCAGGTCATCCAGGACGGAGAGCAAGCTCAAGGAAGACACTGTACAGCGCGATGGTGCGTGCATGAATGTTGACTCTCGACGACATCCACTAACTGCTGTACCACAGATGAAGTACAAAGTTTACGCTTCGCGTCAAGACCATCAGTCCCTCAAAGCTCAGGTCTGCGAACTGCGCAATGCAGAGGCATCTAGGTATACCCCTTGTATATAGTCTGGGAACCAGACCGTCTATGAGGAGCCGTCGTAGAGAGGCTGTCGTCGGGTAAAATTGGTCGCTGTTCGACTCACCACGGTGGATGGAGGAGCTGCTGTCCCGATCGAAAGGCACCATTTGAAGCTATGCGCGAATGTGAAAGGCCTACATGGTGAATTTCACAGATTATATGTCTTATGATCTGAACACCATACCACTGTACTACAGCACTGTCTTTCACCTGAAATCTGGCCTCACTCGGAATTTTACCCGCTGCTATGTGATGATCGGTGATCACCGCAAGCATGTGACCGATCGATCACAATACAATGGCGCATATTCCATGACAGTACAAAGCGAGCCAAGGTATACGAAGGCGAGGACATGCATGCTTAAGCTAGACACCAAGATGTATATAGAGAATCTGTCGATCGAATGGTACATCAACCGTGTTCATCGTCTGATGCAGCACAGCCGCAGCCCGGGTGTAGTCCAATCCACCAGACCCGCCCACCATATGTTTGTAAAACGTCGACGTGATCTTGTTCGTTTCCCCTTTGTCCACTGCCTACATCGTCCCGATCACTGATCGGAACCAGATGAGCTGTATCGCCGCCGCGACTCATCCAGGCTTTCTTCGTCGCCGACGGTTATGTGGCATGCAGAGAGGTACGCAAATTCGGGGTGCTTGAATTCATAGCTGATCATCCGCTTGATCGTAACATGTCCATCGTGCGACGCAAACGCAGAGTCGAATGGCCGACCGCGATCTGGGATGCCATAACAGACCAGATGCACCCATTCGTTTTGGCCGAGTTCCTTGGTCACCCTGGAGACACAGGCGACTTCTCCTTCTAGGCACATGCACGTAGCCAGGACGTCGAGGAGCTGAGCAATGGTGTTCAAGGAATAAAGTTCACTCTCGCCGGGGGCTTGAGCTTGGCCAATCGCCAGGAAACGTTTCTCTGAGGTTGTGGCGCTGGAGGAAAAGCCCTATCGAACGCGAACGAGAGAGCTCAGGGTGGGCGTATACGATGAGATATAGAAATCGGCGAGTCTCCGTTGACCTTTCCGAAAGGGGCCCACGGTGTGGAAGGGCAACAAAGAGAACTCAGCCGTGATGCACCACCCGACGCGTGATCCAATTGCAAGAGTCATTTTAAGGACAAACAATGGGCAACCATCTGATCCCAGACCTTCCGTAAGATCCTGTACGCTTTGTTTATTGATCTGCAATGGAGGATGAACCAGATATCGATCGAGAAAGACGATCAATGCGTCGCAAGAGTATCTACTTACGCATATTCAGGATGGTGACAGGTCTGCCACTGGATGCAAATCGGAGATCTGGAAACAGGGAAGGAAGGAGGAATCGGGATAGACCAGGCACTGGCAGCGCACAGATACTGGCCACGACTTAAGTGCTCCTCCGAGTCATCTATATGAGTACTATGTTCGGTCTTTGCTGAGCGGTGTTCGAAACTGAATATAAAACGTTGTCCAGGTTGTGGGAAATTTTCAACGACAACTGCTCACACCCGCTACTGTGACTCGTAGTGGGTGTGTGAGACCATATATAAGACCACCCACTACTGTGACTCGTAGTGGGTGTGTGAGACCATATATAAGACCACCCACTACTGTGACTCGTAGTGGGTGTGTGAGACCCCATATAAGACCACCCACTACTGTGACTCGTAGTGGGTGTGTGAGACCATATATAAGACCACCCACTACTGTGACTCGTAGTGGGTGTGTGAGACCATATATAAGACCACCCACTACTGTGACTCGTAGTGGGTGTGTAACATAAAAAAAACCCACTACTGTGATTCGTAGTGGGCCTACAATAACCTGCTGTGGTGATCAGAGTGGGTTATTGTAGGCCCACTATGTGGCAGATTCAAGTTGGTCGTGCCCAGGGATCGAATATTGACCCCTGGGCACCATGGTGCTACCGCACTACTTTCTCCACCAATGACTTGACTCACCGACACCATAGCATTCCTGGGCCCACACTGCTCTCTCTCAACAATGATAACAATGATGGTTTGTCAGCGCACAGCGCGCTCGTGCCACTGCTCGTGTCACACCAACCTGTCCTTCACCACGCGATGAGCACGAGGATGACCACATCGACAACGATGGCGCCACGTACGGCATGCCCCATGCGACAACGACGACACATATGGTGTGCTACCCGACGCACCCGACGACGGCGGTGATGGTGATGGCGCGTACGGTATGCCACATACCCCACCCAATGTACCCGACGATGAAGCGTGCCGCACGCCCTATGCAACAACAACAACGATGCATATAGCGTGCCACCTGACGCACCCGACAACGACAGCAGATAGGGTCTGCCAATCTCAATGACCACAGCCAGAAGGTAAGCGCTCAACTTGAAGTATGTGCACTGTTTTGAGCTGATGGGGGGTTGCGTAGGGGAATAGTGACTCTGAGATTGCGCTGGTGGATGATGATGATGATATGATTGATTCGACGATGGACGGAAGTCCTTACAAGGCAGCACGCTTTGCTGCTTCGTTGAGACGGCGGTTATACAGGGGTAAGAAGGCAGTGCTGCGATGCATGGACCTAATCTCGATTACAGAACACCTGGGTCTTATCGAGCCCCAGCCTCCGAGTGATCAACCGGACTTGTTCATGCGGCCACTGGCAGCGCCAGTGCCCAATGAGGATGAGACGCAATTTCTCGAGGACGCTGCCATTGCAGACCCACTTGGGGACGAAACGCTCGATCTGCTATACGCCACGGCACGCAGGAACAGGATCATATTTACTGAGTTGTTCCGGCCTGTGCCGACGAACCTGGCGCAATCGTGGTCTGGCTACGAGGTGAGTAATTGCGTACGTGATGTGGGGCGTTGAGTGGCTCACGGAGGGACAGAGTTACGTGCCAAAGGTCAAGACGGGACATGTTGCACCTGGGATTCCACTACAACGGGTCAAGGAGCGTCTCGCCCAGGTCAAGGGTTCTGTTGTGGAATGTGCATTGGTGAGCTGTCCGCGATTTCGGGGCTTTGATGAGAGCTGACAAGAGGGTGTCTAGGACTTTTTGATTGATGAGAAGGATTTCGTGGAGGGGATCGATTGGATTGGACTGAACTCTGCATTGTCAGTGTTCATCTAAGCGAGTCTAGTGTGGAGCTAGTAGTGGAGCTCTCAATTTGGTTATGATTGACTTGGACTACCCGGCGCGCTCACCACCACCGCTACATCCTCGCCGCTCGTCATCGTCCTCAACGATGAGCTCGATGAGCGACTATACAAAGGGTCTTAATGACCCATTTCTCTCCTATCTCACTGCTCTGCTTTCTACTTACCAACTATGTCCACCGCCCCGATATGACGGACACAGTGACTGGCAGACTGACTCCCTCCTCCGCTCTCTCTCTGTCATCGCACGCAGAATGTACACCGCCGAGGACACCCTTGCATCCATAAAGGCCTTCGAGTGCTGGCAAGCCATCGGCCCTGAGACCAAGAAAAGGCGCAGCGTAGGCGACACCCATATCCCCTACACGTCTTCGTCTCAGAAGGAAACTATAACTCCTCTCTCCTCGCAGCCTAGCATGACAACTAAGCACTCGAACGCCGCACGCAACTGCTTCTTCTCGAGCAAGTCAGATACGCCCGTCAATAGCGCCAATAGATCGGCGGACGTCGAGATGTTGGCAGAGGACCCAACGGTGGGCGTCGCTGATGTTGGTCACACTCCGTCCACTAGACCGATCAACTCTCGCGTCCAGAACATGTCATTGTCGCTCGACAACATCCCCCAAAACATTGACTTTTCTAAACTGCAACGTACCCTCTCAAACTCGTCTGCGTCTGCGTCTGCGCCGCCCACGTCCCACGTCGAGCACCCGTTTTGCCCTACGTGCGGCAAGATGATCACGGACTTGATGACGATAAGTCGTGCCAATGGTGGTTTCAACGGATCGCCATCTGGTTCACCGCTTGTCGTCCCTCCTGGTCCTCTCGCTATTGCTGCCTTTGAGAGTGGCATGAGTGCCGTGGAGGAACTTCGTTTGCTCAAGGCACAAGTACAGGATGTCGCACGTGTCTGCAATGCCGTCGCCCGTGGGGATTTGTCACAGAAGATCACGGCTCCTGTTCAGGGTGTCGTCATGGTTCAACTCAAGGATGTCATCAATACGATGGTAGTTTCTGATTGACGAAATGGGTGCTACGTGCTTATTTACGCAATGAGGTGGACAAATTGGGTCAGTTCGCTAAGGAAGTCACCCGGGTCAGTCAGGAAGTCGGTATGGAAGGGTGAGTCCTAATCGAAGTACCCTTTGTTCCGTCTTTGAAAATACTTTTTTTCTTCAGCAAATTGGGTGGTCAGGCTCTCGTGTTGGACGTCGAAGGCACCTGGTGTGAATTGACGGGCGTCGTCAACAAGTTAGCCGCCAATTGGACGAATCAGGTCCGGAGTATCGCCAGGGTCACGAAAGCAGTTGCATTGGGTGATTTGTCGAAGCAAATCGACGTCGATGCTAGAGGAGAGATCTTGGACTTGAAGAATACGGTCAATGGAATGGTCATTCATCTCCGGGTTTTAGCTGCTGAGGTCACTCGTGTCACACTGGAAGTCGGTTCTCAAGGAAGTTGGGTGGTCAAGCACACGTCCCCGATGTCGAAGGTGTTTGGTTCATATTGGTTCGGAATGTACCTCACTAAGGTTTCATGAGCCTGTTTGGTGTTGATCTCGTCGCAGGTGAACCGGATGTGTTCGAGCTTGACGGATCAAGTGCGGTTCATCGCCAACGTCACAACTGCTGTCGCCAAGGGTGATTTGACCCAGAAGATCGAGATCTCGGTCGAGGGTGAAATGTCGACGTTGAAGGGGACTGTCAATTCTATGGTTGATCAATTGAGCGTGTTAGCCTCTGAAGTCACACGTGTCGCCTTGGAAGTTGGAATTCAGGGTATCTTGGGTGGTCAAGCTCGTGTGGAGGGTGTACAAGGAACCTGGGCAGAATTGACTTGTAATGTCAACGTGAGGATTCATCTCGTGGTGACCGTTGGCGTGGCCTGATCGCACCTTGCTTCGCAGAAAATGGCTAGCAATTTGACCGATCAAGTGCGGTCCATCTCGGAGGTCACCAAGGATGTGGCATTGGGTGATTTGAGCAAGGTGGTGAATGTTGACGTCCAGGGAGAAATGCTTGATTTGAAGATGACAGTTAACTCCATGATTGCCCAACTATCGACGCTTGTGAACGAGGTCACGCGTGTGTCCTTGGGAGTCGGAACGGAGGGTATTTTGGGAGGTCAGGCCTCCGTTCCTGAGGTTCAGGGAATCCGGAAGGTTCGTCGGATCTGGTGGATACCGAGCCTAGGTTGACGTGCCCTCCACGACGGGTAGGTCTTAGCTGAGAATTAAATACCAGGGTGGAGCCAAGCCGACACGCGAATCTAACGTAAAAACACTACGATGTGCAAGCGGCGTCGAAGTTTGACGACACCGCTACAAAGCGCATCTGGAGAAGGCTTGGACGCGACGACGTCCACCCGCATCTTCAGCGTGTCCCGCAGAAAGGAAGCTGTCGTGGAACCAATCGCAGCGACCTTGAGCGTGTCGAAGCGGAGCACGTCCTGCCAGTACCAGTGCAACACCGGCGTGACGAATGCAGCCGCAGCCTACAGCGCGAAATACACGACCCGTCATACTCTACCAGCGAAATCGTCAGACTGTGTCCGTCGCCAGCAAGCGTCGTGTCACTCGCCTGCGAGGGCTCGTTCTAACATAGCCCCCAAATCACCCCGAAAGGTGGACGGCCCTGTCGTGCCATAGGCTTGAAACGTATCCAGCGCAATGCCTCCAGTGGTGAGCAATGAGCATCCCAGGGAGCGTATCCCGATTCTTGTCTCCCGTCAGATAGAGCAGTCTGCCAGCCGCGAAGGCAGCACAGATCTGCGACGCCGCCGCTGCTGTCGCGTCTCCAACGACATAAAATGGAACTGTTCGCCAATCAGCCGAGACGCGTCGCGGTGACCTCCGCATGCGCCCATGACTACCACATACCTTGGATCGCCTCCATAACCAGCGATATCAATCGGAGGGCCTCGTAACATGCTTCGACAACCCGCTTGCTCATGATGATCACCCCCGGGGCAGCAAGAGCCAGCGCCTCTGGCCCATGGACGATCTTGTCCCTGAGCGCGTCGTTGTGGACGAGCACCGTCTCCAGCGGGGGTGTATATCCCTCGCCTCAAACGCAGCCTCGTACTGGTCCGATCCCTCCTCGGCCGGGGCCCTCAGCAGCAACACGTACTTCATCGTTCCATTCGACAATGAAGGCGCAAGACTCGGAGCCGGCGTGTGCGTTCGGCGAAAGCCGACTTCCCCGAGTAACGGCGCTCGGAGTAAGCCTAATGCTGGGAGATGCTCTTGATTCAAACCACATCATTCTACATGCACTGGCATAGACCAATATAATAACCCGGGTATGTTATATTCACAAGAAGACACATTCACAACCAATCATTTCACCGTAAATTGGTCAATGTACAGAGTCCAGCCGTTTGTTATCGTCGCCGGCTGGTACTGGTAGCCTATTCTGAACGACAGTACCCCGATTGCATCAGCCAACCCAGCAATCACGAGAAGAAATCAAACGACACCCACATCATATTTGGAAATCCTCCCCATCAAGAAGTCGCCCATCAAGAAGCTTCCCCATGTGCGTCAGTGCAAAACCCATGCCTTTCCTCCGTAGCCCCATCAACCTCTTTACCGACTGCAGTGGCGAGGTTTGAAAAGTGTACACGCTCGACAATTGGTTTGGCCGATTGTTCGGCGAAATGAATCCGTCGCAGTTGATGTTGATGTCTTCCAGGTCTCTTGCGTACACGCAGAGGAAACGACACAACCGAATGTATGCCTCGTAGTCCTTCATGTATAGTTGCCCAGCAAAGATGTTCAGCTGATCCACGAGAGACGAGTCGGGTATCCAGCCAGTAGGGACAGCGGGAATATTGTGCAACACAAGGTCGTCACATGGCTTCATGGACTTCGTGACGCGGGGCGTGTACAAATGGAGATGGAGTTTGTCGTTTGACCTGATATACATGAAACAATGAATGACTCACCCCGCTCGTATATCCGTCACGATCGACGTCGATCCTATCGCTGCCACCTTGCCTGACCCAGATCCGGTACTCGACGCTACTGATGTGGCACCATATGTGTCCCGCAATTGTGATAGGTCGTTCTGCTCGCATCTATCACGTGCTCACTCTCCACCAAGGCGTGGATGCCAGCTCCGACCTGGGCTCAGACAACCTCACAGAACGCGGTTGGACCTCCACCTCCACCTCCGACCCGTCCTCGAACCAGACCACCGACGGTCGTGGCGACAACCCCGCACATCACCCAAACGGGAGACACCTCGGCTCAGACGAGACATTCCCAGACCCTCTCCCCATCATCCCGTACTGGTCCGCAAAGTGCCATCTCACCTGCGGAAATCCAGCACCGCATCCAGTCACCGATACCAAACCGTTCCCGTGGCGCGGTTCAGCACCCGGAAAGCTCAAGACAGCCAATGCCGCCCTGGTACTATGTCTTAACATTGACGTCGACCCCCCAGACATCATAAAGACCAACCCGTGTGCGGTCCTCGAGTGCTGGGTCGACCCACACACCATGCCGTCACACAAGGCTCTCGAAGCCATCGGCACGAATCTCCAGCACCAGTTCGAGGGTCTCAGTCTCAAGATCCCTTACAAGCCCATATTGGATCCCTCCTATGAGGACCTCCGTCGTTTCTGCCTCAATCTGCGCAAACAGGCCA
>JBBPSU010000352.1:0-14094 GCA_038093755.1 Tylopilus microsporus | reverse complement strand
GTTTATTATGCGCGATCGCGCTGGGGGGGGCAGGTATATGTATTCTTCAGGCGGTATGCCCGTCCTTGCCAGCTTTTGAGCGTGGGAAAACTCGCCATGGTAGTGGTTCGAGTACAAGGAGCCCCCCCGGAAGACGCTTCTGAATATCAGTAATGCGATGATTAATTCCACCCTGAACGGACAGCTGTGGGAACCCGCGATTGGCCCTGCCGATAGCTTTGCTCCGGAAAGACCTTCCCACAGGATTCTCAGTGGAAACTATTTGCATGTACCCTATCTTGGAGGAACCAACGTACGTGCTTGTCAATCGGGTGTGATACTTTGAACAAAGCTTGCCCTTTTCACGTAGGTCAATGAAGGGACACGTTATAGCCAGGCAGTTTACAACCTGAGCCTACCTTCCTCTGAACAGACCTCCGCCTTCAACAGCTGGATGCCCCAGTTGCTCGTAGATAACTCGACGCTGACGCCGGACGTCCTCGCTGGCATTGACTCCTTCTATCCTCTGAATGATAGCACGTACGGCGGGCCGTGGCATACAGGCGACATGCTGTACGACAGGGCAGAAACATGGTACACGGACGAAATGTTTCTCGCACCGAGGCGCTTCTTCTACGAGCACGGCGCGTCGCTGCAGCCAATGTGGGCGTACTATTTCACTGAGTTTATCCCAGGAACGCCTCCTGCTCTCGGCGGTGAGTATTCAGATTCAGGTCGGTTGGGTGCACTCTGAACGAAATGGACAGTATACCACGCGTCCGAGCTATCGTTCATCTTTGGTCCAGTTCCTGACGCTTCAGAAACCGAGTTTGCGAATCGGATGACGGAATACTGGATCAACTTTGTGTATGACATGGATCCCGGTTGTACGTTATGTCCAAGCTCGCTTGCCCGTTTGAGCCCTGTGTCACTCCAAGTTCTTTAGCCAATTGGCCACGATACGACGCGTCTTCGAGATACGTGTTGCAGTTGATGCGGGACAACATCACGCTCATTTCTGATGGCGAGTCCTGCGCCTTATTGTCCAGCCACGAGCATTGACGAACATTGTGTAGACTTTAGCATCGCGAGGACGGACTATCTCAATTCACCTCTTGTACTTGCTGTGTTTGAGAAATGATCAAGCATATGGACCTGCGTACTTATTTTTGTGTTGCACTTTACATCTCAACCACTTTATCGTGCTCTCGCCTTTTCCTTACCACACAATGTTCGTCAACCTCGCCCCCTACGAGAAGGGGAGATCACCACGTTAATACGCGAACTTGAGTAAGCTCGTTCGCACAGGAACTCAGACCATAACCAACCTTCATTAATACTCATTCTGGCAAAACACGTTGTGCATGGTGGTGCCATCACGGACATGTGCCTACACCGCCATGACACGTACTTGCTGTGTATTCCCTCTTCCTTCCTCCCACCAACTCTCGTTACTCTGACCTCGCCCACCAACGGTAGAAGCAACATTCTGTTATCTATACAACGTTCATGTCCTCTCAACTATTTAGGTGAGTCGCTCGTTCTCAGTCCATTGGCCATGGGTCGACTTCCTATATCCAGATGTCAACTTGCGGATGCTCCACTGGTTGACCTCACCGACCAGGTTGTTCGAGACTCCGCAATTCACGTTGCCGGCGGCGCATACGGCGACGTATACAAGTGCAGGCTCAACCACGAGTCAGGGTCACCATCTTTGGCATGTCATTATGCTTGCGCATTCCTACATTCTACTCACTTCTCATAGGTTGCTATAAAGAGTTTGAGATATTTCGCTTCCGAAGATCCTCAAGAAAACCAGACAAGGCTAGGCCGGAACAACAAGGCCGGTTCTGTCCTCGCCTACTTAGCTCTTTAGTTGATTTTGGATGCCAGGTCCTTCACCGAGAACTCGGTATCTGGAGAAGACTGAAACACCCAAACATTGTGCCTTTGCTCGGTGTAGCAGAAGGTTTTGGCCCGATGTTCGCGGCAGTATTGCCCTGGATGTCGAATGGCACACTGCACTCGTTTCTGAAGAACAAGGGCGAGGGACTGACAGAGAACGAGCGACTACATCTGGTAAGTCGTGCAACCCTTGTTTCCGATTGGTTGGCGCTGACCATATGCAGCTGCTCGGCCTTGTATGCGGCCTAGAATACTGTACGTCTTTGTCGATCCTTCGTTGTTCCCATTTCTGACTGTCTGTCATTGTGGTAGTGCATTCAAATCGCATATTCCACGGAGACCTGCATAGTGTATGTTTATAACTTTTATATTACAGCGTACACTCATCTTTTATCAAGGCAACGTGCTCATAGATGAGGAACACAAACCGCGAATAACGGACTTTGGCCTCTCATCTACCATCGGAAAGCTGCAGCCTGGCCTGTCGTACTTGCAACGGCTGTCGAGTACAAGTAATGTAGGGGCCGTGAGATGGGCGGCACCTGAGCGGCTCTCTGGCTCCGAGCCTAACCCATCAGGGGACATGTACTCGTTCGGGTGTATCATGTTCAAGGTAATGGCTTTCTTGACCCATTTGTGAAAAGCTGAATATTTGGGCTAGGTGCTGTCCGGTGAGATACCTTGGAAGGAAAAGAACAATTACCAGGTTGTCGCTTTGAAGCTGGATGCGCACAAGCCACCCAGTCGGCCAATGCACACAGGGGTCGAAGACGAGCATTGGGCGCTAATGGTTAGCTGTTGGGCATGTCCTCGACGACGACCAACCGCACGCGATGTTGTCGTCGTCGTGCAGTCATTCTATGTAGAGACCCCCATTGGTCGACATGGGGGTCGGGGAATTCCGAGAACGCGTGTCTTTTTTTTTTTTTCCGCGAATCCGCGAAGGCGGTAAAACGTGTTACGATGCCGACGCAGTACGGCTGAGGGCGGCACCGGCTTAGGTCAGCTTAGGTCAGCGGCAGCGAACGCGGCGCGACGAAAGCAGGGTGGCGGTGCGTGGCTGTGAGCGGATCCCGGGGCCAGGAGTGAACCAGCTCAAAAGGGAGAGGAGTGCGAGCGCGGAAAAGAAAAAAAAGAGCCGTCATCGCACGTATGTATGTTTTAGAAAGAAAGAAAAAGGAAAAAGAAAAAGGAGGAGGGAGAGCGCCTACTCTCCAGCGCGAGGACAGCGCCCGAGCTTCCAAGTGTGCCGCCATGCCGGTGGTGCAGTGGTGCGTATCGTGTGTAACCCTTACGTCACGCATACCATATACCCCGATGTCACGTGCTGTCGTCCAGTAGTCATTCTTGTACCCGTACGTCGTCGTCGCCCCGGTCTCGTCGCGCACGCTACGATCAAATTTCAAGTTCAATCAGCGTCTACAGGATTTTCCCTATCCATCTTACTTTGTCGGAAAAGAATGGGATCTCGCAATAGCTGTCGATCTCAGAGGTACTTACAAGGTTAGCGCTTTTGACGTTTCCGAACTCGGATGCTGATGGTTATGCTAGTGCGCAAAAGCTGTTTGGCCGATATTCCAGAAGCAACAGTTTGGACGCATTGTGACAACATGCTCTCCCATTGAGTCTGATGCACATTTCATACTACTATGTAAATATGTGAGTCTACTTTCTAGCTCGAACAACTTGGATCTAAGTATTCTTCAGGTTTGTCGACCGCGACATGTTCATGTGATTTTGAGGTGGAGGTGTTGGTCGCATCCTCCAGAAGACGATGACAAAGACGCATTTGGCGTCCCAGTAGAGGCAGAGCGGAAAGCCATCTCTAGATACGGCGTCGCAGGCAGGGTCTGGTAAATATAATATACCTTTGTTCCCCTCATCCTTGACGGACCCAACCAACTTGGTCTGGGGCACGCACTCTATCACAGGGAAGCTGCGTGCACGCTATGCGCCTACGTTGACTCTGATTCAGACGATGGCACAGCGATGCGCGTGAGTCCGATCCCCCGTTTGTGGAGGACCCCCGCGCGCCGCTCGGTGTGATGGAGCTGGGATTCGGGACGGGTATGGTAGCAGCGAACGTCGCGGCGGTAATACTACGACGCGCTGCCACGCCAGGCGGCTCGTGATCGCGACGGATCCCCCAGACGTCTGTCCCCTCTTGTGGCACAACCTCGGCATACGCATTTTGGCGGGGGACGGCGTCGCATCGGACGCGGTGGTGAGACCGCTCGTGTAGGGCAACTTTGACCATGCCGTTGCGATTGCGAACGAGTTGGGCGGTCGTCGGCTGACACATGTCGTTTGCAGCGATCGATCTCGCAAGTACCCCCCTTTGCTCGTCGCTGAGGGATCGTGTCGCATGCATAGGTGTACTTTCCAGAACTCCTGGGTCCGCTTCTTCGGACGCTCATACACATTACCACCACCCTGTGCGTCGTCGTCTGGACCCCCTGTCAAGATCGTCATCTCGTACAAGTAGCCTTCCAAAGGAGGCACCGTTTTGGTCTGCGTCCGGTCTCTGGTTCTCGTTCCAGCCGTCCTGTCACAGCAGCGAGATTGATGCGCCGAGAGCGAGAATCCGTCTCTGGATGAACCAGAGCAGTTTGGTGAAGACCAGGAGATGCAGATCGGACATTTGTCTTTGTTGCACATCGTCGATCAGAATCGATCGCATGGAGTGTTCCTGAAAGGAGTGGGTGACCGAGGTACACCAGCGAAAAAGGGAGACGATACGTTTGAAACAATGCTCTTCATGTCAATAAGGATAGATAATGCAGGGGGAAAAAATTTCATAAACATGAGCGAGATAGAAGATCACAGTGTGATTAATTTCATCCAAGACCTGCTCCTCCTCCGTGATGATAGAATCGCTGATTCCCATTCTCCAAGAGTCCGACTGATTTGTTGTAATCTGCACCTTGCTCCTGGACATATTCTGGTGGTGCGTCGGAGCGTGCCTGTGCTCCCAATGCAGGGAAATTGGTAATTGTCACTCTTTGTCGGAGAAGAGGAGTGGCCTTAGGCGCGGTAGTAATAAAGCCGGCTGCTTCAAATGGCTGGAGATCTAAATAATACTGTGCTCTGTGAATTAGCGGGGTTAAGACACTGTAAGGGAAAATGACGCACGCTAATGGTGAACCTGGGGAACAAGGTACTCGGTTTGAGACTCTTCCTCACATTGACTTCACCCCGTAAAACGCGTTGTCCCTGGCATCTGTAGTCTTCGGGGGGCCAAAAGATGGCACGTGCGACGTTTTCAAAGAAACAGTTGTCTGTCCTGTGCTCAGTGTCGCTTGTGGCATCGGAGCCTGTGGCTACGGATCGAACGAGGAGAAGCTTGATTGCCTTTGGGGTTGAAAGAAGGTCAAGGCACTGCTCGTTGTCTCCCGTGAGTGTCAGCCAAAGCGGTATGGTTGTTCCTCGACCGTACGTCAGCTTGCGATGGCATCAGTTTGGCCGTGTGATATATCCGGCAAGTGGAAATGTTCCTACAGGTTTCGCTAGTGCTAACTTGAAACTGATGTCGGCTTGTTGGTTCGTTGAAAGAGGCGGCCACTTACATTGAACATCGTCTTCGCAGTGTGTGAGTCAAACAACTTTCCTTGGATAGTCAAGGGAGGGAGGGTGTGCCAACCATCCTGATCACCTGTACAGTGATTAAGCGACATTCACCAATATCAATATCACAAGCGCAGTACCTTCCGGTCCAACGAGAGGGAGGTTTTCGTTGTACGCTTTTTGCAATATGGGAGACGGAAGCTCTGGTCGCGTCACGGGGACATAGGCAAACGCAGTCACCAAACTGCACGTTGCTTCAGGAGAGCAATGGAGACGAGAAAGATCGCTCGTACGTGTGATTCACTTTGAGAAACCCTCGTTTTACTGTCACGATCAGTTTATAATCGAGATATACCGTGCCCGCTCTTTCAGAGAATGAAGTGGGGAGTGTGAACTTCTTCCTGGTCCTTTGGTCTTGCATTTCGACCTCTGTGGGAAGTGTCAGGGAGAAGGGCCAGGAGTATTTTCCTTGTGCGAGTTTGGTTACATTCGACCCATTGGGCAAGGTCATGGCAGGTGTCCATAAATCAGTCTCTGCGTTGAGGAACAACTGTTCCTCTTGGCCGACGAGCGTCGTCCCTCCTGAAAGCTAACGGTTTCGTGAGAAGAGATGGTTATGAAGGTGTCATGGACAATACATGCCTTGATCGAGATACACTTGATGGACTCTGACTTGAGGGCTTCAAAGTCCACTCGACCAGAGATAACGTCGCCCTCGTAGAATATGGGTAGAGAAGCCGACGTGGGTGCACGGCTGTTTACTGTGAGTGTCAACCATTTGAAGCCTTTTGAATCTTGGAGAGACGAGCTATTCTGCGAGCCTGGGGTCTGGTTTGCATTATTGCTCGCTCCCACCGCCGGGGTCGCTGAATCGTGATAGTCTGGCAAGTCAGAGTCCATTGTTACCATGGTTGTCAAGCGACAGGGGTTATTTATCACGAACATGTCACGTGATCTATTCGCCTCTCACTCACCACTGTCCACGATGGCGTTCAGCAGTGGGCGAGTGTCCTTCGTCGTCATGTTCTGCCTCGTTCGCGCTAATGTACATTTAGGTTTGGATCTTCGTCAATCTTTGGTGGTACCGGTACTCAGCCCGCGGCGACGGGTACCGCGTCAACGACCCAGCCTCAGACGACACAACAGCAGACACCATCTGCGTCGATCTTTGGCCAAAGTGCTACGCAGCAAACGACAGGGACATCGTTGTTTGGACAGCCTTCCGGGTCCACTGCTACTCAGCAGCGACAGCCGGGAGCGACGTCCATCTTTGGTCAGACTGCAGGTAGTACACAACCAACGACTGGGACGTCGATTTTTGGACAGCCTTCTGGGACTATCCCTACCCAGCAACAACAGCCAGCGTCGACGTCTACATTTGGTCAGCCTGCGAGTGGTACTCAGCAGACCACCGGAACGTCGTTATTTGGACAATCTTCTGGGATTACTACCACCCAGCAGCAACAACCGGGATCAACGTCTATCTTTGGTCAGCCTGCAGGTGGTACTAGTACACAACAACCTACGCTTTTCGGTACCACAACTCAGCAACAGCAACAACCTTCTACGTCCTTGTTTGGCCAGTCCACGACTAGCACTCAGCCGCAGCAGCCAGCTACGACTACGACCACTTCGATCTTCGGTCAGCCCACAACTGGCACCCAACAACCACAGCCTACCACGTCGCTGTTCGGTCAAACTGCGACTGGAACTCAGCAACAACAACAGCCTACGGCGTCGTTATTCGGCCAACCTGCGGCTGGAACACAACAGCAGCAGACCACTTCCGCCTTTGGTCAACCCGCTTCGAGCGGTACCCAGCAAACGACTGGAACGTCATTGTTCGGACAACCCGCGGGTACCGCTCAGCAACAACAAAAACCTGCTACATCTTTATTTGGGCAGCCATCCACTGGGGCGCAGCAGACGACGTCTTTGTTCGGACAACCTGCCGCGGGAACTCAGCAACGGCCCCAAACTACACCATTTTTCGGCAGCACGACGCAGCCTGCTGGGACACAACCGGTGACCACGTCTTTGTTTGGACAGTCTACGACGGGCACGCAGCAACAGCAGCCTTCTACTTCGTTATTCGGTCAGTCTGTAGCACCGACACAGCAGCCCCAAAGCACGCTTGGAATGTCTTTGTTTGGCAGCATGACCCAGCCAAATTCAAACACGACACAGACGTCGGGTCTTTTCAATGCCCCAACCCCGCTACCTGGGACTGGTGCTCTGTTCAGTGCGCAAAGACAGCCTTCGTGAGTGTTGCACGTACCATATCTTACTGACTTGGCGATTGACCTCTTTCCCCCAGTACCATGAGGTCTGCGATTTTGAAATCTCGCTTCAGCTGGCTATTGATCTCTTGTTCCGTCAGTATTTCACCCGCTCAACCAACGGGACCAGTTCTCTTCTCGAAAGCCACGAAATTCAACGACCTACCTGACGAGGTTAAAAGGAAGTTCGAGAGCTTGGAGTAAGTGATTGACTATGGCGTGACCACACGTCGCCTTATTCTTGCCAAGTGCACATATTCAAGGTCGCGTGCAAATAAGTAACGACCTCAAGCAACGGAAACTTGGCCTGGAACCAACAAAAGGACAAGATCTCATCCGCGAGGTCCACAAGGTAGGGATCATCTTTGTCTTTGATTTCGTGAACAAATCCTAAACAGTCCTGCCCTGTAGGAACTGTTGGGTGTTGCTGCAACGATACAATCGGACACCCTGTTCACAAAGGATCTCAAGGAGAAGACGGACCAAGCTGTCCAAGATACGATCATCGCTACCCGCATTGTCGACGGCTTTAAGAACCCTCAACAACACGGCATTTACCTCAAAAATCACGCGTCATTCCCACTAGAGTGCGTTTTTGTTTGAGAGGACGAAGTTGGGAAGAGTAGCACTCATGTTGGTCGTGCAGATTCTTCACGCGTGCAACAAAACAGATGCAGGAGCGCCTGCAGTGGTACAAAAATACGATTGAAGTAGGCATTGTTTTTCTTTTGCAGTTTCGTTCTCTCACTAAACGCGTGCCCGAAGCAAATCGAACGCAAGTTATCCTCCACTGCGGTGCAATCCCAAGCTACCCCGCAAGGTAACCCTGACCGTTTTGACTGTCTTTTAGTCGCTGACCCTCTTTCCCCTCTGCAATTACTCAGCGATATCCTCTACATTGCAGACCCAACACGCCATCTTTGTAACCCTTGCAGCTAAGACGGCTGCCGTAAATGCCGAACTACAAAAGGTCAAGGTGCTCTATACACAGCTGTGGCGTGCCAATACGGGGAGCATGAGGGATCCTTTCAACGATCTCGATCGAGGGAGTGGTGGGGATTTCGGGGTGGATTCTCTGCGTGTGTCATGAGACGCTTCTATCGTAGACGTCTTATTTTTTGGAAGGGCTGATTGACAGCGTGTTCGGCTAATGGCACTGAATATAATCCTGGATATGCACTCAGTGTCAATTGCGAAGATAATCTCGAGGTGTAGACCGAGTTGGGCGACAGGCCTGACCCGGGACGCAGTGAGACGTGTACAGTACAGTCTATCGTGCAAATTCGTACTCGTCAACAAGGCCCCGCTCTACGTCCACGTCTATTGAATGTCTACCGTACGGATCCCATCGACCAGTTCATTCAACGACGCCTCCTCCCGAACCCGCACCATAATCAAGCCATCCGTTGCAACGTCTGTACTGCGCACGCGCCAACGGAGCGAGCAGCAGCGCACCAAACGGCTGCTTGAGCCGAACAGCGAACCGCACCGCACAAGTCGTGTGATCAAACAGAGGTACACCACGCGAAAAGTCTTGACCGAGGAGGGGGCCGATCCACGGATGAATGAGGAGTGCACCTATCAGTCCAGACAAGTCATCTCTAGTCCGGATTTCTACATCGCCAAGCATTGGAGACGTTCCATGATAAGTAGGGGTGTCCGACGTTGCATCGCGTTCGACGGGAAGACGGACGAGGTCGTCGAGCGGGAAAACAAGACCAGGGAGTCGGAGTCGACCTGCAACGAGTGACAGTGGGGGAAGATTATAATTCCGCTCGTACAACGCCACGGCGAGTGAGATATCTGGCAGGAATGACTGCAACTCCGTGACCAAACCATTGATCTGGGTTGTCTCGATCGGCACTGGGACATGCAGTGGAGTGATTTTGTCGTAGACACTGAGGTCAGAAGGGAGGTAGCTTTGGAGACTTCCTGATTTGCCAGTCCAAGCGAGAAGTGTGACGTTGTCCGAGCGCGTCAGGATGTGCTCCAGAAGCCGACCGACCGCCTGATTTCCCTCTCCGTAGATGACCGGGAGTGCGACGTTGAAGATCCCAAATAACGAATAAGCCATATCTTCCTGACGAGTGGTTTGACGCTTGGACGCTAAGAAGAGCTTCTCGCGGGCCCTGGATAACCCTGGTTGAAGCGTGGCCAACTCTCGGCTGCCAAAATCCATGGCTTGTTCCATTTCTGAAATGATAATTGGTGACTCTTTGTGGTTGAAGGTGTCCAATCCAAGGTAGGGCTTCCAGTCCTCGGTGTAGAATTGGACAACCTTGGAAGCAAGATATTCCTGGTATGTCCACCCGCGAGTGTTCCAGATGCTCCGCCAGAGTGTACCGATCTCCTGCGACCCCGAAAAGACGCCGAGAAGGTGGACGACAGTAAGGGACGATCCGCGATACCACCTGAACATCGCCACTAGAGACTCTTGCTGCACTGCTTTATCAAGTTGGTTCACGCAGCACGTGTCACTCCATGCCCACTTGAAGTGAAGAGCATGTACCACCCTGCAGAAATTTTTCAGCTTGCTGAAGGCAGGAGAGTCTGAGAGCCCATAAACCGAGATATCCTCAACGGTTTGGTACGTCGGCTCGTGAGGCTGCCACCGGTGCGATAGCATGACGTAGCGATAGAACTCCTTTACTTCTGTTTGAATGCGTGGATGGTCGAGCTGAGTAGTCATGGAGGACCGCATCTCATCATAGATCTGGAGTTCCTCGAATGCTGCTGCTTGTTGTGTTTTGTCATAGAGATGCCCGGTTTCGGTGTCAATGAGTACACGGGGCATATCCCGGATAGTCTCCTCGACCACCTCTCGAATTGCCGATGTCGCATCGACGTACTGACGGCGAAGCTCTGTACGAATTAGTCAATGTCTTCATGTTAACAAAACTGGCAGAAATATTTTACCGCAGAGTTGCGGATCAGATGATTGGTCGAGCATGGAGAGCATCATCTTCAAAGCCTCAAACGCTTCGCTGTAGTGGCCCATTCCGTGTAACGCGGCATGTTTCCCCTCGTACCCTTGGTGAGACAACGGATTAAGCTCGATCATCTGATAGCCTGGATCAGCGTTGTCCTTTCGGGAGTTTGAATAAATATATACCACATTGCTGCGCTTCAGGAGAACGTCGTTGAAGTTTGTCGGATCGAGTTTCAGTGTAGTTGAATAGTGCTCAATGGCCTCGTCATGCTTCTGGGAGTCCCTCGCTGTATCGCCCAGTTTCTCTAGCTTTTCAGCACAACGGCCACGAAATTCTAGGATGGTGCTGGATTTAGTTGTAGCCATGGTGCCTTGGTATCTCTTACCAGGTCCCCATTGTGCTTGCTCATCACCGGCGCCCCGGTTCTCCGCAAGTTCATTCTGCATCAGCTGGAAGCACTCAACCGCCTCCGTGAATCGAGCGCTGTCTTCCAGAATGTCGCATAGGACGTGGTATACTACAAACCTCGGGACCCTGAACTGAATCAAAGACGCATATGCACCACGATTTAAATGCGAAGTGAAAAGCATACCTTGGAAGCGCCGTTCAACGCTTCGCTTGCTGATACACCAGCGAGCATCATCCTTGCCCATTTGATCAGTACGGTCTTCGGAGTCAAGGAACTGAGCGACAAAGCAATAGAGTAAGCTACAATAGCTTCCCCTTGTTTGTTCGTATTCGATGCCTCATCTCCAAGCTTTTCTATTGCTGCTATGCAGCGGTGCGCAAACTCTGATGGGAAGAATTAATGTACTTCTTTGGTTACGTCTATCGAACCTCACCATCTAACCAGTCGGCGATGAACGGATTAGCTTTTACATCGTCGTTCACCATATTCTCTACCTCGAGAAGAGATTGCGCAGCTTCATAAATGCGACCTTGATTGTATAGAGACTCGCATCGATGTTCCTGTTTGTGTGTGAGGATAATAAGATCTTCTTTCTGTTGAGACTGATCGACTTTCGCGCGTAGTTCCTGAATGGTGTGTTCCAGGTATGCAATTTTTCTGTCTGACAGATCGGCTGTCCGGTAGGCCAGAGCGAGTTGCGTGTGTAATTCCTGATTGGTCTGTTCGAGATATGCAATTTTGGTATCTGAGAGATCAACTTTCTGGTGGGACTGAGTGAGTTGAGCATGTAGTTCCTGGATGTTTTGTTCAAGATATGCAAGGTTGTCATCTGGCGGATAGATCTGTCAGTGAGGCGCAGGCTAGAAGTAACCTGGCTGAACACACTCGAACGATTGTCTCGTGCGCGAAGAATGGTACGAAGCGAATGAATACATTCATCGACACTATCTTCCTTCTGATTGATTATGTATTGAGGATCAGAAAGATGCTGATGAACTTTGTGGGCTTCTTCGTCGTGGTCCCTTCCTTGTTCATCTGGGCAACAAAAACGTAGTGAGAAGACGTAAGCAGGGGTGACAATGAACGCACTTTGATCCGTTTTCTGAGTACGAAGATCCACTCGCAGTGACCTGATGATCTCACGAAGCCTATCCACTTGTTGATTGGCTGCGCCCCACAAGTTGGTGACCTCCTTGCGGAGATCCCTTATAGTTGCGAGAGAAGCCGTCGAACTAACTTGAAGGGGTTTACATACGCCGATCGACTTTTCTCCGCAGACCACAAGGTCATTCGCTTCTGAGATAGCAATAGACCAGATACGATTATTATGCTGGATTACAGACCCGACTTGATTGTGGGTCGTAGTATTCCAGAACGAGACCGATGAACCAGCTGAAGCTGCGATCAATGTGCCAGTGCTGTCCAGGGCGATACAACTGGCTTTCTCGCTGCTATGGACGGGCCACTTTGCGAGCGTGGTGCCATGGAGCGGATCGAGACAGTTAATGTTGCCATCGAGAGACAAAGCGAAGAGCTGCTTGCCATCTATTGACCAGGCAAGGGATCGGTTCAACGACGAGTTGACTCTGATTGGAGCGTCGACGAGGAGGGTTCCATTCCGACTGTCGTAGACGCGAACAGAGTCGTGGCGCCATGTGGCCGTGGCAAGCAAGCGTCCGTCGGGGGAGAATCTTGCTGCGACGACGGAGTAGTCGTGTTCCAAAGGACCAAGGAGTCGCTTGCCAGTCGAAAACGACCAGACACAGGCAGCACCGCCGCTCGAACCCGTCGCGATTTTCGTCCCGTCCGGCGAGACCTCGACCGCATTCACCCAATTCCTGTGTCCCTCATCACAAAACCCGCAGAAAACCGATATATGAATACATGGTCATAGCCACTTATATCAGCACGTCTGCCCGCCGCTCATCAGGTCGTTTCCGCCAACACTATAACCGGCAATACTAATGATCGTTTTTTCTGACCTAGAGTGCTCATTCCGACACCTACGACACGACCAGCTATTGAGCTCTAATGCAGACATAGAATTTCGACCAGATGTAACACGACACAACAATGCATTGCATTAGCGACAAATGATATACATGCATTACACGAGCGAGCAATAGATACACGTTATGGGTCCCAGCCATCCTTGTAGCAGAAAACTAGTGCAAGAATGATGGAGACGATACAGCGGCAGAGCAGTCGAGAGAACAGATATGGCAGATCGGATTGGAGTTGTTGCGACAGTATGGATACAGTGGTGACTTGAGTAATTGCGATCGAGAGCGAGCATTGAATTTTGACGTGGCATTTTGACGTGGCAGAGGAATGTCTAGGGTGAGTACAATGAGATGACATGCAAAGCGGTGGTTTTGGAATGATCACCACCTAATGTTTGCGGGTCTTGCGTTTCTCCGTCACCTTCTTCAGCGCTTCATCGGCTTCTGCAGCGTTGCCACATTCTTCATCGGATAGGGCTCTGGCCCTCGTTCTTTGCTTGCCTCCAGGCTTGATTGCAACTCGGGTGCATTGATTACCTTCATAATACATGTGTGGTAGAATCAAATCATCCTTGCCTTTGTCATGAGTGCGATGCGCCACCGTGACAGTTGCCCGATCAAGTCCTTCATCAGCATCAGAGCCTGAGGGAGTGACAGGAGAGAGTGGTGGGGACCGGTGGGTACCAGGAGTATGCGCACGTGAGAATTCCAGTCACAGTGACCATTCGATAGAAAGCTCATGTACTTTCTGGTGGCAAGCCTGCTGCTTCGCTGGGCTGATAGACAGTAAGTGACAGGAAGGCTAGAAAAGGTGCATATATGCTACTCACGTAACATGCCAGAGCTTCCGTCCGGGTCGCAGGTGAGGAAGGGTGAATACGACTGGCGGAGCGGGACAACACAATGAATGGCGCGTGTCGCGTTGTGTTATCGTCTAATCCTTTCGAGTTGGTCATTCAGTCAGTGATACAGGTGCAGTGAACAGAGACTGACATGAAGGCAGAGGAGGGAAGGCAGGCGACCAT
>JBBPSU010000351.1:0-14144 GCA_038093755.1 Tylopilus microsporus | reverse complement strand
ATGGACGTCTGCTAGCGGACGGTGGTTCCTGAATATCATGCTGTGCTTTTTGTTGCTCCTTTTTTCTAAACGTATCGATGTTGTGTCGTGAAGGATTCCGAAGTGATGCCTTTGAAGCCTGCTTCAAGTTGGTGTGGCCATTCGCCGGCGAGGCATGTTGGAAGTTCAAATTGAAACACGCTCAGGCTAGTGCGTGATCTACGAGCTCCGATAGATCGATGTTGTCCAAGTCGGTGCATCATGTATGTATATACCCTCAGCGCCAGCCTCCAAGTGCCATAATCACATGTCAGGCCTTCGGCTGGGTCCCGGTGATGCGTGGGAGTTGATTCGATAGCACTTCATCATCGAAACCGACCTCCTCCAGGATCGTCATTGAACGTTCAATGACGATCCTGGAGGAGGGTCGCATACTATGGACACGAGCGACTGTGCGTTCAGCCTCGACAGCCAACCGGCGAGCGTGGCTCGTTGTGGACGACTCGGAGCTTCGGAGTCTTTGTTGAAGATGGTCCACTGGCAGTGGTCCAGGCCGTCACCGAAAGGGTACACGAGTAGATTCACGAGCTGGACGGTGGATCGTTGTCAGAGTCGAGGTCAGTGGGATGGTCGAGGGCTTGGTGACAGTTTCCCGGGAATGCAGATAACTGCCGGCCCCCGCACGGCGTACATGACTCGGATGAACGAATGGACGACCTGGTGGCCCATGAAAAATCACCCTCACTGGTACTAGTACTCAGGCTAATAGAGGGTTGAACCAGTGCAGTTCAGGCCTGCAGGAAAACGCATCACGAAGCATGTAGTACAAGCTGCGGCTCAGTAAATTCCAAGACACGACTACTATACAACAACTGAGCTAGCACTGGAACGACGACAGCACCAGAAGACAACGATACAAAATGAGAGCACAGTACTTTTTTTTTCTTGGTCTTTCATCCTTTTCCGAGTTTTGTATTTCGTTTTGTACGTATTCTCTCGGGTCAAGAATGCTCGATGAAACAAGAGGGCTCACGCAACCATGTCAATGACGGTTATTGAAGATGGGCTGGATCAACGCTCTTCTTGCGCGGCAAGCGCGACCAGTCCAACAGGGAACTGTGGAGAGTCCTGGTACTCCCAGCGGTAGCGTCCCGCACCTCCGAACGATGGAAGTGGGGACGGGTTGGCTCCCAGACCGATGTAAGGGTACTCGCTTCCGACATAAAGCCACCAATTGTCGCTCTCAACAAGAGGCTCCCCTGCGAAGTCAATGACTGGGCTACGTGGAAATGTGTGAAAATACCGCGGTCGCTGCAAGAGGAGGCGACTTACGATAACTTGTTGATCTCGATGATCGCGAGTGCGATCTTGACACTTGGTGGCGGGATTTTTTGATCACCATCACACCAGGTAACTGTCAACGTGAGGTTGGGTTCAGAACCTGGGGTGGCGCCGGTAAAGTGGCACCCTTCGACCTGCTCGAAACGTCAGTTACCTCAGACCACACATCAAGCATCGGTGTGACGCACCGCAGGAGACTGAGTACTGATGGGGCGGTCCTGATTAAACACGTCAACGCTGGCACAACATGAGAACAAATGAATGCTGGACCTCGAAACAGATGCCATTAGGGAAGATTTGGTTATCATCGCAGGTTAAGGTCCCTGGAGAAGGAACGCGTCAGTAATGGCAAACGACAGGACTCCAAATCGACAAACATTTGCAGCCGGGTGGGATGATGGGACTGTCACACTCGACAGCGATGGTCCAGAATGAGGAGCGGAATGAACCCTCGGGGATACTAAGCCGAGTCCCGCAAGTCCACGTAAAACACTTTTCCCCATCCTCGCGTTTGAGAGGCACCCAGTTTACGTTTCTGCAGCATACAAGAGGGCAGTTGTTCATCCAGTTTATAAAATCTTGTACTATACTTCGTCAGCACTAAACGCATAAAACAGCTCGGAGTGAGAATGCTTACTCGTCTTGAAATCATCCTCCTGCTCACTTGGCCACGCTGGGAATATTGGTGAGCACTTGCGCTTCTGACGTGCTTCCGCAATAAGGCACCAGTGTGGTCGGTACATCCAAGATGGGGTACCAGGACCAGCGTTGTCTGGATTGGGGTTGGGTGGGGCTTTCATGTCCAATGGTTTGTTGAACAGGTAAAACTGGTTGGAGGACGCGACAGAAACTTAGTCTGTTGATCGTTCTTCCTATCCTCGCCCAAGATAAAACCTGGGATGCCTTTGGTTGGGTATTCCTTTGGGTGGAGGATAGGACTTCCCACGAGAGCGAAGATTCTGGTTTGTACATCAATGTCCGCGATGGTGCTGTGCCCGCGCAAGAAAATGTAATTGTTCGCATCTCCGACAAGACCGATCTGGTGCTCCTTCGCGTAATCGACGTTTGGATCCTGGAGAGCCTTCCATAAGCCCGGTGCAGTCAAATCGGAGTCCGTGCCAATGAGCTGGATGTCTGCATCTCGTCAGCATACATTAGCACATTGAAAGCATGATGTTACATACCAGGGGTATACCCGTACAGGGAAGTGCGCGGGAAATGATTTGTGTCGTTCAGTGCGGCTCGGAACCACCACCCTGTGGTTTCTGGTTTCGTTTTGGGAATGGTTGTACATGTTTCAGGCGCTGGATCAGGTTCCGGACGACGCATCGATTCCCTCAGCTCCCTGGCAGAGGGGCTAGCAAAACGGATGTTACACGTCGAGTGAGGATCGAAGAGAATGTTCATCGCTCCCATCAATTGATCAGGATCAACAGTGGCCTTTGATACGTCGCCTTTGAAAACCTTAAGAGAGGCCAGAATAAGGTTCGAAAAATGTGTCGTGATCTGCCGGTGAATGTATTTGCAGTGTCAGGTGTCCATCGTAACCTGGATCGAGCACAATAGGCTTGTGTTTGTCGAACGACAACAACGAGGTGCTCTGTATGGCAATCTTTCCGTGGTCGTCATGCAAGGATACCTGCAGCCCGGCAGGTGCTGGTGCACCTTTGTGCCACTATATGGGTCGAAGTCAGTCTCTGGTTGACAATTTGGAGTACGAAATTGAGCTCACGTCAACGCGGAAATGGACTGGCACGGCCGATTTACCGTACATACGGAGTCGAGTGTGGGCTACCACGCGCTTCGAAGTAGGGTCCGCGACAAACACCTACTAGAAGGTTAGCTGAACATTCTGTCAGTGAGAGGGTAAATTACATTATGAAATGTGAAGCCTTCGTTCTTGGACATAAAAGAGAACAGATCATCGGCCTCAAAGGTCAACATGTCGAACGACGGAAGAGGCTCGAAATCTTTCAAGTTCCCACGTGCTTTGGCAGGATCGAGTTTAAACACGTTGGCAACCAAAGAGTACGCATTTCCTGCGTCATAAGGTGGACGAAACCAAAGAGGCTCATCGGAAGCACCTATATGCCAAATGAACAACTGGCCCGCGGATGAAAGGGCACAAGATGCTTACATCGACCTGGAGTGTCCCCACTAGAGATGACTACAGGGCCAGATGAGACAGGGCGGACATTTGACCACACTTGGGGCCACATGATTAATTCACTTGGAAAGGCCCTCAGTGAAGCGACGTAAGGTCCGCCAGAACCATGGCCCCGAATGTATACGTGGTTAACATCGCCGCCGACGATAGGCATACCAGAGAAACCACGCCAGGACGAGTCATGAAGCAGAGCGGTCTTGTCCGCTTTCGCACCGTAGAGCGGAATGATGTCGGGGGACTGTAAAATACACAGGTGATCATGATGTTAACACTGCTTCCAAAACACTTTGTGGACTTGGACTACCACTTACGAAGGCAAGCGTTTTGGGGTACTTCTCCGGATTTTTTAGAGCATCATCATCTGGATCTGAAAAGAATTTGAGTACATCGCTGAGATCGAGCAAGACGGGGACTCGAACAGTTTCTCAGGACAAAACGGTGACAGCTAGAGTCTTTGACCATTGTAGGTCCTTTGGACGAGTTCAAGAGATTGAAGAGCGAGTTCATGTGCTGCTGCTGATGGGGCAGATAAAACGTACCTCCCTTTATACCTTTTGACATCTATCCCGACCCTGTAACAGAATGCCCATGCCAGATGCTAGGCCGCGCTCGATGACGGGCGCATCAAAGAAATGTTGCATCCTCCTCGGTCTGCTCAGACTACTGCCACGGCACACCTGGTAAGATTAATTTCCGTAAATTGGTAGATGTAAGGGATGACAGGCACAACGGTATCTGGCAGCTAGCAAGCCTAGCCCCGAGACACAACCGCACAAGGTGCGGGGTCATCACCACCGAGGAGGCACTCAGGCACAATTCAGTACGACTGAAAGTCGCTAAAGGCCACCCCGCAGTCCGTGAGAAGGTGATAAGGGGACTTATGCCTACTTTATGGGGACTGTGCGTACATGAGGAGCCTTCGGGAATCGAGATCAGCTTGAAGGACTCATGTGAGTACTGTGTCCCAGACTAAAGCCTCGTTAAAGGCCATTGGTACCCACTAAAATCCCTTGACAGTTTTCGCAGGATTCTTGCTTGGTAGCACCACTTTCCCCGTTCTTTGGGTTGACTTGAAAACCCAGAGACATTTTGCCAGACTTTTCTCAGCTCTACTTCAAAAAGAAACATGGTCTGACGACGGCTCCACCAAGTGCCGAAGTTGGCGCCCGCAATGCCAATGCTTTCCGGCCGTCCGTCAAGAGCTATCGGTAACAATGGCGGGAAAGATCAAATCACTCGGATTTCATGGTGTGATGGCTTACATTCTCTCAACACAAGCGGAGGAAGCGCCAGCGGATATACGCTGAAGAAGCTGGTATGTCATATAGATCGATCAGTCAAGAAGCTTGAACCAGAGAACCGGAAACCACGTAACAAGCTGAAACCAGTTGGGAGGCTGGGACAGATTTAGTCAATTCTTGATTCAAAATATTGGAACCCCGGTCACAGTGTGATACTCTGCGACCTGAGTGAGGCACGAGCTCTCACAGACTCTTCTCACATGGAAGGCCCGAGGATATTTGGGAATTGAATTTTCCGAGCCTCCGACGTCCGGGCAGTCTCAGAGAATGCAGCACTGGCAGGTAAGCAGCACTGGCAGGTAAGCTAGCCAAGTAACATTCGAGCGGAGATTGAACGGCTGTCGAGCGGCTGAGCGGCACCATGTACCAGTACCACTTTTGGAGTGCTGGCGGCATGCCAGACTCTGTATCGAGTGCAAGTGCTCATCAATTGTGCGTTCATCAATTGCATCCCTGCGTCATCAAGAGGACATTATGTACCGTCGGGTCCATCATCCTCTCCGTCGCCGTCGCCGTCTCGCTCACTAACGACTCGGCAAGTCACCGTCGCCGTCGCCGTCGCACTCACACTCCACGCCTCACGTCCTACTGGCACTTTCACCCTTTGGAGGGTACAGAAGCAATGGAACAATGCGCACAATCGTGTGCGTTCTTCCTTTGCTTCCTTGCTCTCTTCCTTGTCCCTGCCCTCCTTGCGCTCCCTCGCGCTTGCCACCCTCGCCACCTCGCTTGCCATCGCCATCGCTGTCACCCTCGCGCAATCGCCCTCTCCGTGTCCTCCCCACTGGCACCTCGTACGCCCTCGCCTCGCCCTCGCCCTCACCTTTGGCGAGAGGGTACGGAAGCAACGATACAGACGTGCGTGTCGGATATACCGAGGACAGGGACCTGACGGAAAAATTCGGAGCTGGCGCACAAAGGACGGGATTTACGAAGAGGTGGAAATGTCAATGGATGCAGGGAGGGCCGTTTGCGACATTGCAGTGTCACGAGATGGAAAGTGGATCGTCAGCGGGACGGTGGGTGGCTTGGTGACCGAGATCATCAGGTCACTACAAGCTGACCTTCAAATCCAGGGAAGCCCAAGTGCGAACAATGTTGTCCTACCTCAGTGTGCTCCCCTGACCACTTTGCGCTGCCTAGACGAGCAAACAATAAAGGTCGAGGAAGACGCAGATTTGCTTCGCCTTATTCTTCGTTCACGGGAACGTCACTCTAGTAGGTTCAGTCATACTACCATGACTCCTGCTTTAGTCATAACTTGAAACATATCCATCAGCCTCAAACAATCCAACGAAGAACTCTGCACCCAGCTTGCTGAGTCCCAACAGAAAGCTGACCTTCTCACCCGCATCAACAGTGCGCATGACGAGAGGTATCGATGCGAATCCCTGTATTCTCAGGGTCGCATATATGATGCTGTCCGAACTCTTCTCGAGATGAAGCGTGCCCTGAGACAGGATGTAAGGGCAAGTATTACTAGTATCACCGACTGGTTAGCTGGTAAGTTTCGACCACGTGAATCAATACTGAATTATCATTCAAATTTGCCGTTAGAGTTCACACGTCGCTGCATTGGAGCACTAGATAAGGCTGGCGACGAGGCATGGAGTGCCGATAAAGGAGACGAAGCGGCCAGATCCTACTTTTCTGTGCTGTCGCTCAGTCCGATCTCGAATACCTTACTGATGGAGTGTGTGAGGATGATGCTGATTCGTGGCTCGGCACAGGAAGTATTTGATGCCTCGTCTGGGTCAAGACGCTACTGGTTTGTGGCTCGGTAAACAAGATATACGGTGCTGCGACCGAGGTAAAATTTCCGCGGTACTTTGGATATGGCCAGTGACAGTTTTTGGTTTAGTTCAACGCTCCGAAATTTCTCCTATATCACACCACTTGCGATATTCTCGAAAATGACGCTCGTCTCACGGAGGCGATCGACTGTTTTCGACGAATGCAGGATGAACCAACTGAGGATATCAACTCCCATGAGGAGAGAGCGCAATGGGGGCTCGGTTAGACGTCTTGTCTGAGACACGGCCAAGGTTCAGCTAACATGGCCGCCAGACTTCCGAAAACGGTGCATCAAGAAACTAAAAGAACTTCGGGATACCACAAACAGGCGCTATGATGCAGTCGCGCAAGCCTCGAGTGTGGAGAACTTGATCTAGTAGACAAAGGAGGCGGTCACCCTTCGCCCGGGTTCGACAGGGCGCGTGAGAAGCTCCTCGCGTCCAAGCGACAAACGACTTGCGAAGAAGATTTGGCGTACTCCCTGTTTCGGGTATTCAACGTTGAGCTCCCGGCCATCTACGGCTAGGGCAACCAGGCCGTCGGTCGCCTGCTAGAGCGTATCCTACTAGTAACCCGTTTGGACAACGTCACACTTCTCACGTGGACTGCCGGGCATGTCAGGAAGCCACCACAGCTACCTCCCCTCCGACCTCAACGTTTACGATAGTAGTTCCACCACATATCCCAGCCCAGATAGAGACAGCCCAGATGGATGGCTTGACTCAGTGGGGACGAGCTGTCTGGCTTAAAAGGATCGCTTCTCATTCATCCCTGGATCAGTCCCCTTCTCGACCTGGATTTCTCGAGTGGCGAACCTCTCTTCGATCATGTGACGGCTTGCTGTTCGGCTGAAGCAAGCCTTTGGCGCATCGCTCCTCGCCCCGTTGGCACGTGTGCAGTACAAACGTGTTGCGACGGACAGTTTGATCATGATTCAGGTTCGGCAGGAGACAACGTTGAATGAGTTGGTGGATGGTATCCGTACGATAGCCATACAGTAGATGTGAACCTGTCGGTCTTTTCGCGAATACGACAGCATGCCTACGGTGAATCTGAATGATGGACAGTGACAATGTAATATGCCCCGTCATGCCTCGATCTATCCTTTGCGTGCGAGGGCTACTAGAATACGACCGCAGTCGGTGGGGTCAAGTGTACGAGAGTATACACTCTGAAAGCTTCTCGCCTCTTTCACGTGCACGAGAAACGCAGTCAGCTTGGAAACTTGAAATGTAGAGAATGCGAGGTCCAAACAGAGCATCATGTTACACAGCGTCAGCACTTTTCTCTCGCACAACGCTCGGAAATCAATGCACCCCATCTCCAGCAGGCCCCTTGAAGCACGCCATCCACGCGGGAAACGAGATCGACAGGGTAGCTTTGCCCCTCTCCGGATGATGCTTCGCTCGTGGTGAGTCCCATGCTACAAGCTGGCTCGTGGAACGTGCGCGCACCGTTAATATAATCGCTTTTTCAGAGCCTAGGGATAGCTCTGCTTGTCTCGCATCTCGAGGGACGTTCTTGCTGTCCATAGTGTCCTTGGTCGCGGATCTCGAAGCAGTAGGCTTGGCAAGCGACTTGGGCTGCGGGGACCTTCGTTAAAGACAGGTATACGATGGAGAGCAACGACCAACCTTGGGTTTCGACTTGGTGACCGTTCGCTGAAATGACATGTTGCAGTCACGTCCGTGCTCGCGTTTCAAAGAGGACTCACTTTCTGACGCCTCCCCGGGACCATCGTCGATGATCTTTGGAAGATTCGGTCGTGCTCGTGCACTGTCGGGTCCTCGGGACTCTTCCTGAACCTTGTCTGCAACCACAGTATAAGCCATGGCACGTCTCGGGGTGATCTACCAGCTGTGTCGGGAATTTTAGCCGTAGGCGTGTGCAACGATGGTAGACCATTCAACGTCTGTGATGCTGCGTGGGACAAGACAGGAACTAGTATCTTGTCCTCGTGTATGCCTGCAAAGGATGTCGGAGACGGTGGCTCCAACAGCGTCAATACGGAAGAAGAGGATAGCACAGCGATCACCAACCTCCTCATAATCAAAGACAGTAACGGGTGTCCTCGTCGGCACTGTGATCTATGCAAATGTGAAAAGATGTTGCATAGCGAGGAGATGTCATACCTCAAGAAGATTATCAACCTCTCTACCCTCATGGCCGCGCGACTCGGTCACCTCAGATACCTATCATGCATCGAAAATCAAGCGTGCTAGAAGTGAAAAAAGCAAAAGAGTACTGACATGGAGAGGACTAAACGAGGGCGGAAGGATGTTTCCGAGATTGAAAATGGTGATCTTGCCTTCGAAATGTCCAATTGCAACATGACTACCATCCGGGGAGACTGCAATCGACCGCAGCCTGCCGCTGCTCCGAATGACAAGATCATCTCCAATCTGAGTTAGCGTGGATGTGTCGAGGAACGAGATTGAATGACCGGCAAAGGTAGCGACGAATTTTCCTTGGCCAGCTAGAGCGATAGACCAGACATTGCCACCGTCGAGAACTTGTGACTCAGCCACCGTGGAACCGGTAGCTGCATCAAAAGCCTTGACTTGATTGTTGTCACATACGGCAATAATCCGTCCTCCATCATGAGACCATGCGAGGGGCGTATTTGGGACACGTGAGGGCACGGCGGTCTTGATGTTGACGAGCAGGTCGCCATTGTGACTATCAAAGACACGGATCGAGCCGCGGTAGCAGCCAGTGGCGAGATGTTGGCCGGTCGGGGAGAACTGGACTGCGATCACCTCGTCCTCATGCTGCAGCGGGCCGACCAGTCTCTGGCCCGTCGCGACGCTCCAAATGCTCGCCGCGGCATTGCTGTCTGCGATCCCGGTCGCAAACTGGGTCGAATCCGGTGAGATATCGACGGCTGCGACCGCATTCGTGCCCTCCACTTGGACCATCTTTTCCTGAAGTGCTGCGTCCCATATGCTTGCCCCGCGCATGGTGCCACAGAGAATCCATTTCTGATCCCTAGAGACGGCGATCGATCGAACGGTCGCGCCAGTTTGCTGTCCTGAATCCCGACCGTCCGCGAGGCGCCAGCGTCGAATGCCATCGACGCTCGCCCCTAAAATATGCGTTTCATCTGATGGGTGGAATGCCACCGCCCAGACGGCATCAGAGCTACCGGTGTCGATCACGACTGTACCATCTTGTCGAGTTGTCAGGGACGTCATCAAAACCATGAGTCGCGCGTCTGAGCTGCAGCGCACCTGTCGACAACATGCTGTAGTCCATGGCGCCTAAAAATTGGTCGTTGGGGGAAGTATAAGAGTGAACGGACGAGTGCGTGCATTTAAGCCATCCGCTGACGTGCCCGAATCGAGCTGTCTTGGAGGGTAGAGGCCAACACGTTGGTCATCTATAGAGGATGCTGTATGGCTGGTTACAATCTCCGTGATGCGGGCCGCCGCATCACACAGGAGGGTCAGAGCCGAGTGAAGCATGGCAGGTTTCGCTGTGGACTTTGTGCGCCAAAGCCAGGGGTGCCAGTGGGTTTCAATACTTGCATCAAAGTACTTGTATCTCTCCCTGCCTCGTTTCCACTGGCAGGAGCCCATACCCAGTTCTTCTTCAAGTTGAGCTTGGGAAGTACTACGCAGTGGCAGGTAGGAGGCACCGCACGCGACGGCCTCCTACAGTAGTACGGGTGACGCTGCCACAACTTCAAGTTGCGTGGTTGATGGAATTTAGACACCTGGAGCAATTCACAGATCTCTCCAGGTGGCCAGCCATGATTCCAGAGGTCCATTGCGCATTCCTTGAGATCGTCACTGATCTTTCGGTTGCCCATTGTCGTTCAGATGTGCTAGGTCGAAGGCAAGGACGTGGGCACTGAGTCCGTTCTGGGGCCTCCCCGTTTTGGAAACTCCCATTGTGAGAAAAAAAAAGTCGCGTTTTGCCATTAGTTTCGCACACCGCTGTAAAATTCAGAAGCGAACAGCGCTTAATGACCGGCATGGTCGTTTCATTGATGGTCCACAAAGGTGAGTAAGAATTGGTGATGAAAGGCGTGCTCGTTTTGGGGACGGATTACTTGGGTGAAGGAAGGCATTCGTTCGATTTAACTGCGGCGGATCAATATTTATTCAATGCTGGAACTTGTGGCATGAGGACTCGGATTCGATCTCCTACACATGGAGGCGTCAACGAACAAAGTCACTCGTGGTACGTAGTAAGGTGGTCCCAAGCATACATATGTCTTCTCACTTGGAAGCGTCTCGTGGCTTGGGTGCTCGGCTTGCTCGGGTCCCAGTCATCTGTCGCGACCCGTCATAGCTTCAAGTTCAGCCTCCAAAATCAAAGCTGACCAGGTGAACGAGGACTGTTCAACGGCTGCATCGTCACTGAGCTGCGGCGTTTCTCGACTGGGCGACGATCTTACCATGGCTGGAGACGCATCTTGATCGCCTAATAGTATGGGATCATAAGAGCCCTGTCCTGAGGCACGCACGCTATATGGTCGCAAGTGGTCAACTCTTCGCGTCCCATGAACCTCAATGCGGTTCTCTCGCTGAACGTACGCATGTTCAGCCTGAATAAGCCCCATGTCGCTCTCTCAGGTCCTCTAGCCTCCGCTTTCATCTCCATATTCTTTCCCGAGATTCGACTCCTAGCGTAGCGGGGACATCTTTTTGCCACATGGCCATATGTACCTTCGACGGACATAGAACCTGTTCCGGTCGACTGGAACGATCGCCTGCTTTAGTCTTCGAGATGAAAGAGAAGGATGTGAGCCAGGTTTCCCGTTTAACCGCGGGGCCCAACCTTAGTTTCCCATCGCCTTGTCTGGAGGCGACGGTCGGCCGAGGACATGTCGGGTTGTACTAGGATCAGCAGACTCCGCAGCCGTGCTGAACCGAACAAGAACGGCAGGGAGATGCGGCAGTCATCAAGTCCCCGAGACGCTGAGTTTGAATCAGCGACTTGACTGGAGGCCGTGCACGACCTGTACATACGTTGTGGGTGTTCAAACCCACGCAACGGATGCGATGCAACGTGTACGTACCACCTGAACACACGGATGGCGAGTTAGTAGTCGAGGGTGGTGCGCACTGGGACGGCAAGCCTGGAAAGTTTGAAGCTGGAGAGGAATGCGAAGCATAGTATCGTTAAAAGTTTGACATGCTGCTAATTATTTGCATGAAATCCAATTGCCGAATTCAGGGACATTCTCACACACCTCCGACTTCACGAGTTCCGGATAGAATCAAAGGACAACGTCCGATGTTTGTAAAATACAGTTAGGAACATAAAATCAGTCTATCCAATATTAAACTTAATGAATACAGGGTAACTGTTCCAGTTAAATGTTCCTTTGCCTTGGTTGAAAAGCCGTGCTCAAATGTTTCATGGGTGGCGTATCGGACTACTCATTTTAGGTGGCTTATTTTGGACCGATGACCGATGCCTGCGGTGTACGTGATTCTTTACGTAACAGAGATCCTGTGCTGAGTCAATCCGTACGTGTGACTAAAAGCTTCTAGCCTTCGTTCTCACGTCATCAATGTCTGTGTTCGTGTTCGTGTTTGTATTCGAGCGGTCGTGGTCGTGCACTACCTGAGCCCACCCGCTGAGCACCATACCGTTTCTGGAGTGGGTAAGCCCCTCACGGGTCGGGTACAGGTTGGAGGTCTGAGAGCCGCAGGTTTACCCGTGCAGATCCCGACTGGCAGCGATGTATCGAATGAAGTCCGTGTACTATGACAGCGAAGGATTGTGCATCCCACTCGACGTTGCTAAATATAGAGACTTATCTCGGAAAACTTACACGCCACGCGGGGGCTGTGCGCGGCAGGACCGCCGGCCCGCGGCTCGCGCCCACCACGTGACGCGGGATTCCACACTTTTTGGACATTGTGTCACCTTGTACATGCTGACCCTCTCCCATCACCATACCACCGTGAACACGCTCGCCTTCGTGCGTTTTACTAGGTGTCTACCGGACTACATGTACTATACTGTACTTTGTTCAGATGGCCCGTCATTACGTCGTGCAATGAGATATGACAGGCACGCGAAACGCGGTCCGTGCAACACGCACCGAGGTGGAAATGGCACGGCACATGTGCCACGCAATAACCAGTATTACAGGACAGACAGGGAGCGAAGAAAGCTGGACGCCGTTGATTCTCTGATGGTCAAGGATGGATCGAGCGCTAGGGAAGAAGTTGCTCGGGGTTCATCGTGGGGAACGAGGCAGGAACGAGGCAAGATCTTGTTCGCCGTCGTTCTCAGTACATGATCCGATTGGACCGATGCGCGCGCTTCGTGCGGAAGGTACGGCAGGACGAACACGAAGGGCAGGACAAGAAATGTGAAATCTACACATCCCCTTATGTAGTGATGTATGGTTGTATACGACGGGTAACCAATGTTAGCTGTGTACGACCTTGGCAACGGGAGCAATATATGACCATGCCGCCTCAGGAGCGTCAAGAATCCAACAAAAGCGTATAGTTTGATATTCCTGTCCCCTACGGTAAGAATATCCTGCCAGGTTTTCTTGCCAGTGATCATGACACCTAGGATCGTACCGCCTCCAGGCTTTTACATGACCTGGTATGTCCCCACCGTCTCGTCGCTCACTGTCCACGGTCTTGTCCAGCCAGGTATGTGACTAGTTTGTATTTCTTAGAAACAACTAGAGACATTTTCATTGCGCTCAAGACGGTCTCGTTTTGCGCAGGTTTGTCCCTTGTACTGATGCCTCAGGCTCCTGCCGGAGTCCTGCGCGAAAAGACTTGCTCATACGTCGTTGCATCGCATACGACGTTCTCCTCACATCTCAAGGTAGTACTAGTAAAGGACTAATCGGGCCTTATACTTCTGTAGGATTCCGTCTTTATCGAACTTCTTGACGAAAACCCATTTGTTCGTGATAGGCTTTCGATCCTCGGGAGGGTCCACGAGCTCCCAAGTACCCATGCGTCGCAGCGTTTCAAGTTCGATCTGAATGGCTTTCTCCCATTCGGGCCATTCCGGTGAGTTCATTGCTTCTTTAAGCGTTTTAGGGTCTTTGTCACTAATGTTCGTCTCAGTGAACGCTGTATACACGGCGGCTGCAGCTGTCGACGCTGATTCAGTGCGATCGGGATCATCATCGTCGTCATTGTCGGTATCGGGGTGTAGAATAGGTACCTCATCTCCCTCCTGATCACGATGTGTATTCTGACGGTTATTCGTTTTTCGGTTGTTGTCAGTCACTGTCCCGCCATTCCGTGTTTGATCGGGCGTGTTGGACGAAGGGATTTCCGTCGGCTCGTCCTGCTGACTTCGGTTATGCATCTGTTCTTTTTCGGGCGAAGGTAATTCCGTCGTCTCGCCCTTTTGATGTTTGCTAACTCTTTTGTCAGCTTCATTGGTGGATTTTCGTTTCAATCCTGTCTGTTCATTCTTATTGGACGAAGGTTTGACCGTCTGCTCGTCCTCCCCCTCAAACCGGCGTCCCGGTGAGGGTTCCGTTACTGCTAATGGCCAGCGGTATTCACGGCTGACTTTAATAGTCTTTTTACGACCGTCGAAGTACTTTATAGCCTTCGGAC
>JBBPSU010000350.1:0-14160 GCA_038093755.1 Tylopilus microsporus | reverse complement strand
TAGACTTTAACTACACTTTTGGTGCGCTTTTTTGAACAATACTTGATTTCACTTTGGCTACACTTTGGTTCGCTTTTTTCAACACTTGTTTACAACACTTTGGCCACACTTTGACTACACTTTTGGTGCGCTTTTTTCAACACTTGTTTACAAGACTGTTGCTACACTCTGACTACACTTTTAGTGCGCTTTTTTCAACACTTGTTTACTACACTTTGGCTACACTTTTGGTACGCTTTTTTGACCACTTGTTTACAACACTTTGGCTACACTTTTGGTACGCTTTTTTCAACACTTGTTTACAACACTTTGGCTACACTTTGACTACACTTTTGGTGCGCTTTTTTAAGCACTTGTTTACAACACTTTGACAACACTTTTGGTATGCTTTTTTGACCACTTGTTTACAACACTTTGGCTACACTTTGACTACACTTTTGGTGCGCTTTTTTAAGCACTTGTTTACAACACTTTGGCTACACTTTGACAACACTTTTGGTACGCTTTTTTGACCACTTGTTTACAACACTTTGACTACACTTTTGGTACGCTTTTTTGACCATTTGTTTACAACATTTTACTACACTTTGACTACACTTTTGGTGTGCTTTTTTCAACACTTGTTTACAACACTTTGGCTACACTTTGACTACACCTTTGGTTCACTTTTTTGACCACTTGTTTATTACACTTTGATTACACTCTGGCTTTGCACTAAGCCTATACTTAGGATTCCATGTATTAAGTATTAAGATAAATCTAAGATTTTCCAACAATTGTTGTGTGAATATGATTTAATTCAGGATTAGAATAATATAAGAAGATAATCTAAGGGTACCTAGAATGAACTGGGATAATCTGGGATGACCTGGGATGATCTGGGAGTAACTGGGCAGATCTGGGGACCAACTGGGATGAGCTGGGAGTAACTGGGGACAGTCTGGGAAAGTCTGTGATAGGCTGGAACAATTATAGGGGTGCTGGACAGTGCTGGAAGGGTCTGACCAGTTAGGTACCTTTCTGTCAGAGCTGGGAAAGCTAGAACTCTGTCCAGTACTGGCCAGACCCATCTAGAGGAGGGTTGGTTTGCTGATGTAAGTTGGAAAGGGTGAGTGTTCTCCGTTGGTCAGTTTTAACGGCACGTGTATCTGACTGGTTGGCTCAGCGCACTGTAATGTATATCGTGTTGGAGCGGGCGCTGTCCAGGCGAGGAGCGACGTGGCGAAAAGCAATCAATTGGGACTACGGACACACGCGACTACGGTGAGTATGATTATATAATCTCGAAACTAACTGAGTGAGACCGGTATCTCCAACATATCGATTATGTTTGTTCGTCTGTCTAACCGTTTATGAACTCGACTTATTGTTCCTTGTAGGACGAACCGCTCCCATCCTGCCGGATCTTGTTACCTCCATGGATGTCTTGTTGTCATTTGGGCCATATTCCCCAGGCCTCAGACTTGAAGCAGCCATGTCAAAATGCCAATGCCGAACTCTCCCGGGGACCATCAGCACTTGCATCCCGTCGCACCGGTGATCATGCTTGTCGAACGCAAGGTACCTGACTCACTGCCAAATGCCGAGTCAGACTATGGAAACCAACATCAGACCCATGGGGAGTCTTCCAAAACAATGTTGGAACAGGGAGATCGTGATCAGACACCTGATGAAGCCTACACAGGTGACACTCCCCAGACAAGTACACCGCGGACCAAAGCCACCCCTTCCTCTGAACAACCTTTGACGGGCCAACAGGTTAAGGTGAGTACGTGCTTTGTATATATGAGAGAGCTTCAATTTGCCCATGAACCCTGAGCGTATGATTCGCAGAAAGAGATAAGATATGTACCTCATACAGGTGTCATCCGACGAGCCATCCAAGACACGCCCTCAGAGCCCCGGATGGGACGAAATGCGTGGCCCCTGGTGGTGTCCCACAACGAGGTGATGGTCGTCTCCATGCCCTTGGATACTCAGACTCGCGTCTGTTCTTTTAGCGAGAACATACTGACGAAGAACCACGAGCAACGTCAGCATTGACGCTCTAACAAGTTCTGGATCACACAGAGCGCACTCAGGAGCTCTGCGTTAGGCGTTCCAGGGACTAGTGGGGCTTCACCTACCCCCTGCAATCGATTTTTCGTGGCCATCTCGAAGTAAGGCAGCGCCCGTCGAAAGACGGACTGCGCACGGTGCGGCGTCGCGACCGAGCATTAAAACGCTGACACATCGAAGCTTACATTTGCTTTTTTCCCTGCATGTGTCTTATCGGAGTGTCCTATGTTGTACGCCAAAACTTTGTGTATCGTACAGGACGTTTTGGACATGTGAGCAGAGAGACCAAAACATGCCTTCTAGGCCGCCTGAGTCGTTCACATCGAGGCGGAGAGATATCTTCAAGTAGATCCTCATCATGGCTATTCATACAACATCGAACTTAGGTGCTACAAGCCTGAGTTTCAACAGCAATCATGCACAAACGGCATTCGAGGTAGTACCACAAGTCATGTAGCTGGACCATCCTGTAGTACCGAGTTGACATCAGTTCCTCCACTCTCCGGCTCACTGTCATGTCGGAATACAACATTTTTGAGGTCAAGCGAACCATCTTCCAACATTGCAATGGCATCCAATGCATCCTGATGTGACCCCAAAACTCTTTACAGCTGGAGAGTGTGTCATACAGAGCATGCAGTACCTCCAGTGAGGGCAACGATGCATCGTTTTCCGAGTCCGTCGGGTATGAAAACGTCATATGAGACAGGACTAACACCTCCATGTCGGGCGCAAGCAGCTGAGCTGGAGTTTGTGGGCCGACTTCTCCCTGGCTCTATGCATCATTTTGAGGGATGGGAGAGAGGATGGAAGCTAGATTTGGCATGGCACCACGACTGAGCGAGAGGTGTCGTAGATTTCGCAAGTGTCCCAATATCCTGCTCCAAAACACCAGGGAGCTCGTGGTGTGAAAACTCTGTACACTTGTCAGAGCCATGCAGCAGCAAAGGTCGCCCATGATACGTTCCTTGATGATCATCGTCATCAATAGTTGAAATGCAAAGGAGATAAAAAGAGGGACAGTGTCGATGAAATTTTTGTACGGTATTGTACGGAGAGCATCCCATGTCAATGTGCTAAATGAAAGCAAGTTCCTTTCCTCGATGACCAGAAAGCGAATTGTTGGAGTGGATGGTGCGTGATCGCCAGAGACACGGAATCTTTGTGAAAGGAGTGGTGAGAGAAAGACGTGATCGTCGTAGGAGGAATCGGGTTCATAATGCAACCTTAGCCTGATCTGAGTTTTCGACGGGATGCTTATGCACGAAAGGAACGCGATTATCTTTGGAATCGACTCGGTGATGGAAAGGCATGACAGTTGGGGTAAAACAATTTCTTGCAGGGTATCCGAAGCTACACCTAAGGGAAAGCTAGCGGCGCTAGGAAGGGCATGGTCGAAATATATTTCCCTGAGGTCTTGCATACAGCTCAACGTAGCAACGAAGTCTTCCATGCTTGGCTGAATTTGAACTTGAAGAGGGACAAATTCTAGATTGAGAATTGTCAACCTACTCAGCTCCAACCAGCGCCACGCCACTGGACAACCAGTGAGCTCGAGTGTACGGAGGGATGTGTTACGATTTCATCCTTTCTTCCTCCTTTCATTGGCTAACGTATCGTATGATTTTCTTCCCTTTTTCCATTTGCTCATCGTATGACTCCACTTTCTTATTTGTACAGCCTCGACTGTGCACGGCTGTGTACGTAGCATAGCTCGTCCATACGTAGTAGTTCATAGCTCGGTCTGTGCGCATCTCTCTCCAGTATTTAAACCCATGTAAAGTACCTACAACGACAGTCTTATCCACTTGTTCAATCCTCGCCTTAGGCTTGAGTGCGAATTAAGGGTACCGCTCCCTATCCTCATCTACTCGCTTTGGACTTGACGATTAGTCTTGAAGCTTCGAACACTGGTTATCTGCTGTCTTGCCCTCGAGCGTCACGACTCTAAAAGTCTAGGTCGTTACAGGATGAAGTGCCTCCGTCGAACGGCACTAAGGGCCATTCGCCCTCCTCCTGGAACAAGGTGACCTCTGAATTTTCAGGTGGCACAGGCGGGGAGCATGTGATAGTAAAATCTCGGGATAGGGTTCATCTTCATCGTCGCCAAAGCCGAAGAGATCAATTTCAAGTATGACCTCGATGCGTTCTACGTGGTCGACTGCTTGGTCCAAGAAACACCTCTCCGGAGACATACCTTCCCAGTATATCACACTTGCCCATAGCTTCAATGGTGCCTGTTTTGATCGAGACAACAGCTCCTCCGTCCACCGCGGCGAGGTGATAAAAAGGTAGGTCCAAAGGGTCGAGCTGTTCAGAGCGACATAACGCCAGTGGCGACAGACGTAGGAAACATTGACCCAGCTGGGTACGTTTGGAGTGTGGTTGCCGCCATGCTCCTTAAAATGAGCATGAGCGCCTTCGATGAATATCGCTTCAAGAGTCTCGGTCGGGAGGTGAGAGACAAAGGAGCACAAATTCATCCGTGTACCTGGAATATAGACAAGTAACGTGAGAGCGGGTACTAGGAGTGAGTTGAACGTTAACTTGAACATCTCGATAACGTACTACGCAGTCCAATGTTTGGTTCACGGTGGCGAAAGGCAAGTTAGGGTGAGCTTCAACTTGTTATTTGAAGCTTGTTGGAGTACTACCGTGACGGCGATATTGAAGTTCCTAACACGTTCGGTCTGCGAGCCCATGTAGTCACATTTTCACTATATAAAAGGACAGCCTCAGTTGACAATTTCAAGATGGAAAAGGCCAACCTGTGGTGGGCCTGCCTCAGTGACACTAGAGTCATGAAAGAATATGATGGGTAGGCCCACCAGTGTGAGTACTTAGTGAACATATAGCAGGGCCTGGATAGAGAACACACCTAGCATAAAGGGAGTGGGCCCATGAAAGTGTTAAGAGGAAAGACACAGGGAGGCCTGTCTATATGTTGGATGATATACAGGTGGGCCCATTATATAACAAACAGGTGGGAACGCACACATATCGGGAGACTATGTGTGGGCCCACCTGAGTGTGAAATGCAGCCTGAAACATACAAGCAGGCCAGTATCAGCATGGTATAGGCAAAGGGAAACATGCTTGTGGGCCGGCTAGTGCATCAGGAAACATATAGAGGGGCGCACCTGAGCATGGTATGAAGAGGAGGGAAGATACACGCAGGCCTGACACCATGTCAGGTGGAGTACAGGCCCGCCGGTGTCACTGCGGGATAGAAACGGAACAACCTACGTAAGGACCGTGACTATCTGGGAGGGTGTGTGGGCGGGTCAGTATCGGGCCGGGATAAAAGAGAGAGGGCATAGGGGCGGGCCTGCTAGCAAGTATAGAGATTCATAGATGGGCCCGCCTGAGTGAGGTATATGGAGACCACAACGAATGGGCGGGCCCACTAGCATCTAGGGAAACATTTGAATGGGCCCACCTCAGTGTGATATGATGACTGTAAGATACGCGCAGGTCCGCTCGCATGAGGGAGACACATGGATTGGCCCGAAATGAGTGTGGTATAACTCGAGTGCAAGATGCACGCGGGCCCGCTGGCATATAGAGAGACACATGGGTTGGCCTGCCTGAGTGAAATAATCGCACTAAAACAAATATAGCGGGTCCACTAGGGTCTAAATAAACATGAGGATGGGCCCGCATGAGCGTCTGGCATTGAGGGTCCGCTATACGGGCAGGTCCACTGTCATGAAAGGAAACACCTGGAGGGGCCCGCTGAGTGTAATATAATATGACTACTACATACGTGTGAGCCCACTCCCCGGTATGAGAGTACATGGATGGGCCCCCCTAAAGGTGTTATACTGCTGTCCTATACGGGCGGGCCGGCTGTCATGAGCGGAAACACAGGGATGGGCCCACCGCATTGTAATGTAATGAGACTACAATATATGCAAGGGCCCGCTACAATGTATGTAGACACATGGATGGGCCCGCCTGAGGGTGTTATACTGCGACTGTACTATACCGGCGGGCCTGTTGTCATGCACAGAAACACGTGGGTGGGCCCGCTGCATTGTAATATAATGAGACTACAATATATGCGAGGGCCCACTACAATGTATAAAGACACATGGATGGGCCCGCCTGCCAGTGAGAGTGTTATACTGCGACTGTAGTATACCGGCGGGCCCGCTGTCATGCACAGAAACACGTGGGTGGGCCCGCTGCATTGTAATATAATGAGACTACAATATATGCGAGGGCCCGCTACAATGTATAAAGACACATGGATGGGCCCGCCTGAGAGTGTTATACTGCGACTGTAGTATACCGGCAGGCCCGTTGTTATGCACAGAAACGCGTGGGTGGGCCCGCCGCATTGTAATATAATGAGACTACAATATACGCATGGGCCCACTCCCATGTATATGGACATATGGATGGGCCCGCCTGAGTGTTTTATACTACGACTGTGCTATACCGGTGGGCCCATTGTCAAGAACGGAAGCACAGGGATCGGAGTGCTGATGTGTAATATAATGCAACTAAAATATACATATGGGCCTGCTCCGACGGATAGAGACATGTGGATGGACCCGCCTGAAGGTGTTATACTGCGACTTGAATATACGGGCAGGCCCGCTTCCACAGACAGAAACATCTGGATGGGCCCACCGCATTGTAATATGATGAGACAACAGTGTAGGCGTGGGCCTGCTCTCATGTGTAGAGATGCACGGATGGCCTGATTGAGAGTGTTATATTGTGACTGTACCGTGCCGGCGGGCCCGCTGTCGCACGCAGAAACACCTGCATGGGCCCCCGCATTGTAATATAATAAGACTACAATAAATGCATGGACCCGCCAGAGGGTTTAATACTAAGACTGTACTATACAGGCGGGCCCGTTGTCACGACCAGAAACACCGGGATAGGCCCGCCGAAGCGTAATATGATGAGACTACAATATACGCATGGGCCCGCTCCCATGGATAGAGACAGGTGGATGGGCCCGCCTGAGGGTGCTATACTGCTGTCCTATTCGGGCGGGCCCGCTGTCATGCACAGAAACACCTGGATGGGCCCACCGCATTGTAAGATGATGAGACTACAATATATGCATGGGCCCGATCTCATGCATGAAGACACATGGATGGGCCCGCCAACGGGTTTTATACTAAGACTGTGCTATACCGGCGGGCCCGCCGTCATGAAGGGAAACACAGGGGTGGGCACGGCGAAATGTAATATAATGAGACTGCATGAGCCCGCTCCCATGGATATAGAGAGATGCATGGGCCCGCCTGAGGGTGTTATAATGCGACTGTGATATATCAACAGACCCGCTGTCATGAACAAGGATACCCGGATGGGCCTCCCGCATTGAAATATGGTGAGACTACAATATATGCATGGGCCTGCTCTCTTGTATAGAGACACATGGATGGACCCACCAGCAGGTTTTATACTAAGACTGCACTACACTAGCGGGCCTGCTGTGATAAACCGAAACACCTGGATGCACCCGCCGCGTTGTAATATAATTAGACTGTAATATACTCATGGCCCACCAGAGCTATTTAGCCTGCGGCTGTACTTCAGCGGCGGGCCCGTTGTCATGAACGGAAAATACCGGGATGTGCCAGCATAAGCGTAATATAATGAGACTACTATACGCGCCGGTGCGGTCCCATGTATAGAGACATATGGATGGGCCCGCCTGAGGGTGTTATACTGTGACTGTACTATACCGGCGGCCCCGCTGTCATGCACAGAAACACATGGATGGGCCCACCGAATTGTAATATGATGCGACTGCAATATATTAATGGGCCCGCTCACACGTACATAGACACATGGATGGGCCCGCCAGAGGGTTTTATACTAAGACCATGCTATACCGGTGGACCCGTTGTCAAGAACCGAAGCATAGGGATCAGAGTGCCGAAGTGTGATACAATGCGACTAAGATATACGCATGGGCCTGCTCCAATCAATGGGGAAACATGGATGGGCCAGCCTGAGGGCATTAATCTGCGACTGGGCTATACCGTCGGGCCCGCTATCATGACCGGAAACACCTGGATGCGCCCGCCACATTGTAATATGCTGTGACTACACTATACGCATGGGCCCGCTATCACGGACAGAAACACCTGGATGGGCCTGTCGCATTGTAGAATAATTTATATGAGACTACAGTGTACGCGTCGGCCCACTCTCATATGTTGGGGACACATGGATGTGCCCCCCCTGGGGTCATACACAGAGACTGCAGTATATAGGAGGCCCGCCGTGAGGGACGGAAACTGCTGAATGGGCCCACAGAAGTGGAATATAATTAGAGTAAGGTATACATGTTGGCCCGCTTCCATGAATGAAGAAACATAATAGCCCCGCGTGAGGGTGTTATAATGCAGCTGTACTATACCGGTGGGCCTGCCGTCATGCACAGAAACATCTCAATGGGCCCGCGCGAGGCTAGTGTAATTAGAATACCAAATACAGATGAGCCCGCCAAAATATGGAGAGGCACGGATGGGCCCGCCTGAGGGTATAATACAGATTCATACTGAGACTGTTTACCGGCGGGCCCGCTATACATATCTAGAGTGTCACCTGGATGGGTCTGCTTAAGTGCGGGATAATTGACTGACATGCCCACTAGCATATAGGACTTGGGTATGGGCCTGCGGAGGTATGGTATAGCGAGAGTGCAATATATGGGCGGGCCCACTGTCATGTAGAGAGAGACCCGCGTGTCCACCTGTGGGTCAGACTACAATACATGCGTCGCCTAGTTCGCTATACAGGCGGGCCCACAGTCATGAATGGAGACACCCGCATGGGCCCGCAAAAGCTTCGTACAATGAGAGCAAATGATACGGGCGGGCCCGCAGCCCTATTGGAGGACACCTGTATGCGCACGTTTGATTGTGGTGAACTGAGACCACAACTACACAGCGGGCCTGAAGCATCTAGGGAACATGTGTATGGACCCGCAGACCTGTCTTATAAGCAGGCTACAATATATAGGCGGGCAGACTATCATGGAGGGAGACATGTATGAACCCACCTGAGTTTGCTAAAATGTGACTAAGGCATATTGGCGGGGCCGCTGAACTCTGACATGTATAATGAATGAACCCACCCGAATGCACCAGAGCATGCAAGCGGACCAGCCAGCATCACGGATTATTTCTTGGCGGACCCTGCCAGCTTAGCGTGCTTACTAGGAGTCATATATGCTGATATGAGATCCTATTCTGACGGGCCTGCCTGAGGGCAAGACATACTACACAGAATCTGCATAAATTAGCCTGCTCGCTTGCTAAATGACGGAATGGATGGGCCCGTCATCCCGCAGATTGACATACAAATTGGTCCACTTTGGGCGGAATAGGTGGAGAGATCCGCTGTCTGGTACGTGAATAAGCTGAGTAACTCAGGGAATGCGACGACACGGCCATTAGGATGATTAGATATCGGCAGACCCATCTTATATTGGAATATACATACGATAAGCCACAGAGATAAGTGGGGCGGGTACGGCATCTTTTAAGGCGATATACAAGGGGTGAACCAGTTTGTTCAGCGCAGGCCTCAATGAGGGAGCCACTAAATCGTCAGCCAGGCATGTGGTTGTGCCTACCAAGTGGCATTGCAAACCCACCCAATGTTATGGTGGGTTTAGCAGGTCCTCAAAAGGACTGTTCTGCGGCCCCACTGGAATCCAATGGACTTCGTTGGTCATCTGCATTGTTTCTATGTCTGCGCAATGGGTGTCCGAAACAAGTTGGACAACGTGACAAATGTTTTGGCGGGCTATGCAAAGTACTTCACTACAGGCTCCACGTACATTCGTATACCCGCAAACGTTTTTGACAGGCATTCCAAGTGTTTTATTCAGCTGCAAGGTGGTTGGGTGGATCTATGAAGTGTTTTGTCAACATACCAAATAGTTTTGCAGAATTGTTAAAAACGTTTGACGGACGTGTAAAATGGTTCAGCGGTTTGGCAGGATAGAACTGATAAACTCATGTAATAAGTGCCTGTTCTCCTCATCATCAGTTCAATGGTTCTGATGAACTTCGTGGATCTTACAATGGATTCACCCGTCAAGCACATTCACGAGCAGCTCTGGTGGGACACTCGAATCGGCCTGTCAGACAAATCTGCTCGTTTGAAGGACACCAAGTAGAATCTGCGCATCTGCAGTCGGATTCGCCAGTACCAATTTTCGCCTCCATAGCTTTCTTGAGACTCACTCACGCGGATTTTGCAGACTCACTGGGTGATTGAGTGGCCCGCTCCAAATAAGGATTGTAACCGGCAGATCATTGACAAGCTACAATGATACCCACTCGCTGCAGTTTAGTAGCCTGACATTGTGCTGACGTAGCGAAATTCCTATAGCCGACTCCATTACAGATGTCTCCGCTCAGTTCGGCGGATTTTCCAAAGAGTTCTCTGAACATTATATGGACAGTATAACATATCCATCACCCACTTTCAAGTTCAAATGTTGGCCTGAATCTTTGCTGATCGCATTCCCTTCTGGTCACTCCATTGCTAAGCACACTCATGCTTTGCGGAATTTACTGGCATTGAACATTGAAATAGAATTTGCCATATTAAGTACAATTAACTAAAAGATAGATGGATAAATGGAAAGCATAGCGGTTGAAATGGTACAAAGACAATTGAGTGAATAGCGGCATGTGTGATAAAGGATAATACTGATGGAATTACTCGCCGCCAGTTCCACCATTGGTTGCAAGCTGATCCACGTGGTCCTGCTCGTCCAATACGTCTGCCACAATCGGGAATACCTCGATTGGTGGGACGGATGCTCCCCTCATAACGGGTGACATGGATTGGACTGTGGGAATTAAGGCGGCAGGAAAGAGAGGTGGGGGACTGAATGACACTAATGCCATGCTAGGGAGAATCGTGGGTGATGATGGGGCAGTGATGCCATTCGCTGTGTTCAAGTTGCCAGTGTCAAGGTCCATCGCATCACACGACGGGCCTGCGTCGGTGCAACGCTGGTCAACAGTCACCGTGGGTTGTTGAATTATGGGGGGTGAGCTTCTTGGAAGTGCGGGTTGTAGCGGATCATTCAGTGCTTGCAAGGATGAGGTCTCTTCAATTGCAACATCTGTCGATGGGGGAATCGAAGAACCGTCTTCATTTGGATTTTCTGTCGGTAAGCCCACGGCGGACTGATCGAGCTCGATCGGCGTACTAGTGACGCTGCGACAGAGGGATTCGTGGGCCCGACCAACCGCTGATACTGTCGTCTCTGCGTCGGCGAGCCTCCGAAGGACCTCCTGCAGCTTGGAGGTGAGTTTCTCGATGTCTTGCGACTGCTCCTCAACTTTCAACAGAAGGCGGTGGTGCTCTTCTCTGCTCACGAGACTCGATCCTCCTACGGTGTATGCGGCTCCAGGAACAAGTCCACCGTTGCTTTCAGGGGAGCAGACGGAGGCTTTCGATACATTGGCGTGCGAGCCCGATTCGTTACCTTTTGTAAGGTCATTTTATGTTGTAAATATCTGGGAAATCGTCCCTTACCATGTTTCGCATTGTCAGTCTTGTTAGATCGACTTGTCGTTGCCGCAGTGGGTTCAATAGTCTGAGACCACGAAAAGCGTATTGTGTTCTGATCTGTAGGTTCTGTTAGACAATTTCACGTCGTAATGGAAGGTGTACATACCAACAAGCATTGCAGACACTGCTGCGGATTTTGATTTCTTTACCAATAATGGCACGGGTGTCGAAGAAGCGGAGGTGGGAGGATGGGATTGCGAATGCCTACGCGTGCGTTTTGCAGGGGGTTCTGCGGGGGAGATTGATCGAGTTTGAATGGTTGCTGTTTGTAAGGGTACCTGAGCAACCCCCTTGTCGACGTTGGATGCACGGGGACGCGATGCAGATCGACCTCTCTTGCCAGCCTGCGAGCAACGCTTTTTTCCTTTAGTGCAGACCTGGCATGCCTTCCCAGCGACCGGGATACACCTTAGGCCCATTTCTAGGCAGTGGGCACAGGAGTTGATGGTCCGTTGAACATCCGCAGGTTTCCGTTCTGCAGCAGGGACTGAGGGTCGGGTAGTGGAACGACCACGGGAATGCGGTGATACATCGGACGGTGCGTCTTTATGCTGCTCACATTGTAAGCTTAGGAAGATAGAGAGATTTTTGTTGCTCACCAAAGCAGTAACCTTTGGCAGAGGGGCAAGGATGATCGCGGGTAGACGATCGCGTGCCTTAATCTCGCATTCTTCCCTTGGAGGAGTCTTGCATTCAATAGCCTTGCGCTTTCCCTGTGCAATCTTCTGGCGTTTCTGTGCGGCATCCTCATCCTCGAGCTCGACTTCTTCGTCAGGTAACTTCTCCACCAACGCCTCCTTCTTCACCCTCCTGACGTCTTCGGAAAGCTGCGCCTGCTCGTCATTGAGGGGAGGCATGGTTGCGTTACTCACTGTGCCTCCACCATTATCCACACTCGGCACGTTCTTCGTCGAACTGCTGCGGCCCATCTCTGCTGCGGTTCGAACGATTGTTCGCCCGAAGGCCCAAGGGTGATCTCCGACGTCTTCATCCTTCCATGTGATGATGGAGGCCCAGTCGATCCCGGCGGTAGGGGGACGCAAGAGCGAGAGATCGACGGCAATGAGGATGCCAGGAATGGTGGTGGCGGTTCGAACAAGTGCGCGAACAGGGTCCTGTAATACTGAGTCATCAGCAAACCAACCTGTAAACATAATTAAGAACTTACCGTGGCCTCGATCATTTTCTGAAGCGCGACATCAAACGCGCCTGCTCTGACGTCGTTCCAGATGATGCGGACGATGTCGCGGGCGATTGAAACGAGCTTTGCGTTGCTATTTTGCATCTTGTGGGAATGGTAGGCTATGGAGCGAAGCAGTGTGAATGTTCAAAGTCGCGATAGTACTTGAAAGTGGACTTGCTCAGAAACGCGTGTTGTTGTGTCAAGTGGGATTTTCCCATGCATGACGCGACTGTGGCGGAGACTCGCTAAGATGCGCCGCCTCCATCAGTTAAAGCAATCATCCCGTGGTCACATCAGGACAGTATGGATCAAACACAAGGACGTCGTCGGGTTCATTGGAATACATCAGGTGCGCGGCACGCTCTATCAGTCATCAAGTAAACTAACACGCACACGCAGCACAAGTCAGATGGTTTTCGACCTGCAGCTCGTCACCGTCTCGCAGTTCACAAATAGACGAGGAATCACCATCCACTTCCCCATCCTTCTTCATGGACGACATACCCAACAAACCGTTGACCAAAGTCATAATCCCGAAACCACCAAAACAACCCGCCACATCTCGCCCACATCCCAGGTTCTCAGCACAGAACTCGTCAGATAATACGCCGCGTCACAATTTACACCGGGACAACGCATCACCCTCGCATGCGCCTTCGTTCGGAGACGATATACCCAACAGGCCTTTGACCGAAGTGGTCATCCCGAGAGCTCCAAAACGGCCTGCTGGGACTCTCCCACTTCAAGATGTAGCACCGCGAAAAAGATTCCATAGCTCAGAGTCGTCAAATACACCAGCCGTGCCACCAACACGGGTGAGTATCCTTGCTGATTGAACACATCACCGACCATATCCTAACTGCCAAACATTGTCGAATGTACAGCCAACTCGCAGCCCGGCCTCACACCAAGTGGTTCACCAGAAGTACGACTCCATTCCACTGGCACCCGCGAATCCGACTCCACGTCAGCCGAAGAAAGCAACTATGAAATCGGCGGAGTCATCCATGTCGGGTGATCGAGGAACTGTTGACTCAGAGGACTGTGGAATTTCAACTCGACGGAGCACACAGAAATCGCAGCATCGCAATGAAATCACTCAGGACGACTCAGTGTCAGATCACTCAATACCCGATATACCGCTCTCCGAATTCAAAATACCCGCGGTATCGGTCCTGCATGAGAAGGATCAAGCGTCAAAGACTCCGAGATCTACCACCACAGTCGCTCGCAGCACAGAATCTTCGACGGTCCTTGTGAGTAACCTCAAACCCAACTTGGGTGCACCCGATGACATGCCCGAAACTCCCGTAACACAGCTCAAGAAAGCTTCCGGTCCTGCA
>JBBPSU010000349.1:0-14163 GCA_038093755.1 Tylopilus microsporus | reverse complement strand
TCAGCAATTTCGCTTATCAGTACCACAGGTGCGCTTATCATGCCCAACATCTGGTAAGTATGTTGGAACGTACATATGCACATGGAGTGACGATGGTATGGCAGGGCAATGTCACACGACGAGGAGAAGTATCCAAACCCAGAGATGTTCGCGCCGGAGCGCTTTTTGTGTGACGATGGCTCGCTAAATGATGATACGATTGCTTATGCATTTGGTTTCGGACGTCGAATCTGGTTTGTCTTGCCAATGTCCGTTCAGGCGTCGGAGGTACTAACTTGATGAGCATAGTCCCGGAAGACACGTTGCGGATGCTTCGCTGTGGTCGGCAATGGTCTGTATGCTGTCCTTGTTCTCGATCGAGAAGACGAACGGGTCGGAGAACGTGCAATGGTCCACTGGGGTGGCAGTGTGAGTGCCGACCTGCTAGGCAAGTGCATATGACGCTGACACCGTTTAACCAGGCATCCGTTACCTTTTCCATGTCGGTTCGTCCCGAGAGACGAGGAAATGGAATCACAAAAGCTGGCTTCGTTGATCTATGCTAGTCGGATAACTTTGTGATTCTTTTGCTCCGCGGTTATGTCGTTGGGTCACAAAACACTGAACAAGGATGCGAAGAGATCTAGGCGCGTTGATATGGATGCCGCAGGGGTCTGGGCAGGACGTATGGTGTGGGATTACTTGGATTTAGTGGAATGCGGGACGTCTATATGTACTACATTTACGTACGGGTCATTGGCTATCGGAATTCGGATTCAAGAACTTGCTTCCAAGTTCATCTACTCGATCTAGGTTGCGGGTAAGCTTGATTGGCGGATATTGTCGGAGGGGCTTGTGTACAAAGTGATCGTAGGTCCAGGTTGCCCGATCCCGCAACTCAGACACAGCTGTACCACTCGCTATCAAAGGCGCACGAAGGCTCACTGGCAGCTCATACCATAACCGACAGACCACCGCTCCTACCTAGCCCAATACATTCCTTTGGTAGGAAACATACTCGGTTTGGACAAAAATGCATCCCATACACGGCATGGTCAAACACATGGCGCGCCCCCCTCGACAAAATATCACTATTATGACACTAATGCCACTCGTCAAACAGGTGACGTCGTTCACACTCGCGTGTTGGGTCAGAACATCATCCTATTGAACTAGAAACGAGTTACCGTCACGTTACTCGAAAAGCGTTCCCAAAAGTGCTCTAATCAGCCGAGAGCTCGCGTTGGGGACCTGTACGTTCTCTTGCCGTTCTTCTTCTGTTCGCTGACCGGTACACGTAGGTTCGATTTCGAGTAGTCGACCTCCACCGCTCGGTAGGGGCTGAGGTTCAGGCTACACCGACGTCTGCTGCACCAATCTTGTCACGCCAAGGCCGTACTGGATTATCGCGAAAATCGTCAAGTGTCACCGGTCACCCCCCATACGATTCGCTCTATGTATCGCATTTCCGTTTGGTGAGTTTTTACTCCACCCCGCTCGCTTCCCCTCCATCATTCTGACGGATTCACAAAAGCTGGCTTCGTCTAGCCGGATGATCCTGTAATTTTGCTGCTCCACAGCTACACCACTGTGTAGGAAGACGGACCGGTCAAGGTATATCAGAGTCTGGGCAACGTATGTCAGAGATGCAAATGAACGGGATGAGGGATACCTACTTACTGTACTGTGTATGATCTACACATGAAGCCAAGCGTGAGCCTTTGAATTCCAGCTTCTTGCTTTTTTTAGACCACGAGCACGTTCAAGTTGCCGCAACTCTGCCTGACTGCAGTGACAAAAACTCGGCGCCCCGGTTCATTTTATCAGCACTTTTTCTGCCAGCTTGAACAAAGATCTGAGTCATTCAAGGCTCAAGCTGACCAGCCTCATTAATGCGACTATTATGTACCATCAATAGTAGCGACATGAAACCAACGATGACTAGTTGGCTCCGAAGATTAGCGCCGCACAGTTTCCCTCGGCTCTATAACTTAATGATCATCCTCCTCCTCGCACTTGCATCGGTGCTGCTAGCCATCGAGGGCGCACGAAGGCTCAGACAGTCACGGTTGTATACTGGCAGACCACCCCTCCCACCTGGTCCCACACCCCTCCCCTTCCTAGGAAATGTACTTGGCATGAACAGAAACGCACCCCATCTCACTTACACGGCGTGGTCGAAAATATATGGCACGTCCCTTTCCTCTATTTATGCACGTCCCGCTGATCGTAGCCATCTAACAGGAGACATCGTTTACACCCGTGTCTTGGGCAACAACATCATACTGCTGAACTCGGAAAGAGTCGCTGTTGCGTTGCTCGAAAAGCGCTCCCAGAAGTACTCTGACCGACCAGAATTTTCTTCAGCCGACCTGTATGTTCTCCCACCGTTGTTCCGGCTCTTTGTGCTGATTCGAATGCAAAGGTTTAATTTTGAGTGGCCGACCTCGGTCGCTCGGTATGGGCCAAGGTTCAGGTTACACCGACGTCTCCTACACCATGTCTTTCATGCCAAGGCGTCACTCGATTACCGCGACAAACAATTGAGGGGAGCGTACGAATTACTGACACATCTCTTCGACGACCCTGCGCGGTATTCAGAGCATTTCACTACGTGCGTCCCTGGTTACGTGTCGCTATTCGAGATACTACCTTTAACACACAGGTTCTCAGCAGCCGTAGTCATGCATGTCAGGTATGGATGTGATATCAAAGGCGAGGAGACGTTCGTCTCAGCGATGCAGCGCGCTTCGGACATCATGTCAAGTGTTGCTACACCCGAACTATTCGCTCTATGTACTGCATTTCCACTCGGTGAGTTTCCTTCATCCCAATTACTCGTTTTTATCTGCACGTGACACAGTGAAGGTGCTGCCGTCGTGGTTGCCAGGAATGGGGTGGAAGTCTGAGGCTGCTGAATGCAGACATCTGGTGGCTCATGCGTTGAACACACCTTACGCTTGGGTCGAACAATGTATCGTACGTGGGGAAATCAAAGCACTTGTGCATGGCTTATCGGACTACTAGGAGCAAGGGAATGCAGTACCATGCATGGTCTCAGACGCAATCATCCGACATCGTCTAGACGATGATGCAAAAGACCCAGAGCTCGCACGAGCGATCAAAGAGTCTGCTGGAACATTATATGCAGGTGATTATCTTTGTCGCATCCTATTGTTCCACACTAACGGTTCACTCAGCTGCCGTCGAGGCGGTTCGTTTCATCATGCATCTCTGGCATTGTGGACTAACACTCGCGAATAGACCCATGGTACCTTCCTTGCCTTCGTCTATCTCATGATGAACCATCCAGACGTGCAACGCCGCGCGCAGCTCGAAATCAACCGTGTTATAGGGGGACAGCGACTGCCTGGTTTTGAGGACCGACCGTCGCTGCCATACGTGGATGCGATATTGCGAGAGACGCTGAGGTGCCATCCGGTGGCACCACTCGGTACGTTCGGTCTCCACATTGGATTTCCAGATTCATGGTGTTTAGGCTTTCCTCACGCTACCACCGATGACGATAACTATGATGGGTATTACATTCCTAAATGTAAGCAGTGCTAATGCTTTTCAACGGTCTGGCTCATCACTCTTACAGGTGCGACAGTCATCCCTAACGTCTGGTAAGTATGTTTCTATGAGTATGCACGTGCAATGATGATGGTATGGGCAGGGCCATATCACACGATGAGGAAAGGTATCCGAACCCAGAGACGTTCTTGCCAGAGCGATTTTTACGTGACGATGGCTCGCTGAATGATGACAAGATTGTGTATGCGTTTGGTTTTGGACGCCGAATATGGTTCGTCTTGCCCACATACGCTTAGGCATCCAAGGGCTCATTCGATATATATATGCAGTCCAGGAAGACACGTCGCGGACGCCTCATTGTGGTGTGCGATGGTGTGTGTGCTGACCTTATTCCGGATCGAAAAGACAGAAGGGTCGGAGAACGTGAAGTGGTCCACTGGGCTGGGAGTGTAAGCACCGTTTACCCTCACTGGCAAGGACGGGCATGATGGTGACATGGATTTACCAGGCATCCATTACCTTTTCCGTGTCAGTTTGTCCCGAGAGACAAGGATATGGATTCACAAAAGCTGGCTTCATTGATCTGTGCTAGCCGGATAACCTTGTAACACACTTCCCCAAGCTACACCGTCGTGTCGGAGGACGCATGTACTGTATATGAAGCCAGGTGCTAGCTTTTGAATTACAAAATTTTACTTTTTTTTCAGGCCAAGAACTTGAGCGTGTTGCAGCCGCCAGGGTGCTGTGCAGTCACGAGAACCCGGCGTCCCTGTTCGTCTTGCCAGTACTTACTTTTATGCCGGCTTCAACGGTGGTTTGTTATCGGAAAAAGAGGTGATACCTTGGTCTGTGTACATCACACATGGTATCATCGGAAAGTGTTGGCGCATCCTCTGCCTCCTCTTCCTCCATAGATACCATCTTGGTCTGTTCATAGGCTCGCCTACAAACATCGCCACCGCGTACTCCCTGATTTCACTATGTGCTCGATTTCCTCACTGCCACTCGTACGACCTCTGTTCCCGTTCCCCTGCGTGGCAGAGACATCCTGTCCACTGCGCTTACCCGTCGTAGTCTTTGTATCGCCAAGCCGGACACGGTCGATGTAACCTTGTCGGGCGAGATCTTGCCAGTGGTGGACGAGACATGGAACGATGGAAAGGAGATCGTGGTATTGGGCGTGATATGGAGGCATTTTAGGTTGGCTCTGGTCTACTGAACAAGGTGACACGTTGGAGGTGAGCAAAGGCCGGACAGGATGACACAAAGACGCATGTTCGGACATGCCCCGTCCATTGACCAAGATGAGCGTGAGGATGGCAAGCCCATTGCGGCAAGCTAAGCGGTGCTCCGGGTAATGATGCTGTCGTAGTTACGGGGTATGTCGTCCTTGTCAGACCCGAAAGGAGCCTGCGACGCATGCAGCGGAGCTCGCCCCCCTCAGAAGAAGCGGCTCCAATGGCGTATGGGAATCGGTGGACGCTGGGGCATACTGCCAGTGCGTATGGAAGATTCCAGTGGACATTGAATGCGCATATAGATTGACACCAATGGACACGGAATGTGTCAGATTGGTACCAGGGGCTCCAGTACGTGATGATAGCGAAGCACGCCGACGCGCAAGAGAACCCACTGGTGAACGGTAGTTGGAGACTTGGGACACCAGTGACGGTGATGAGTGCCGACGCACGTCGCGTCGGCGCGAGAGCGCGCGCAGTTGAGCTGGCGAGGAGTGGCGTCCGATAGACTGAGGATCGGAGGATGCAAGGTGATTGTTGACGCCCACCGTGTCGACACAAGAGAGCATGTTGGGCTGGTGAGAAGTGATGTCAAATAGGTTGAGGACCGGAGGACGCAAGGTGAGTGTTGACGCATACTGTGTCGACACGAGAGAACGTGTGCCAGCGAACTGGTGAGCTGGCGAGAAACGGTGTGGCGGTGGGAGGAGCAGGAACGGCGGGTGTTGAATGTTCGGCTAGGGGACATTGGGGCCAGCAGAGATGCAGTTGTGCGAGTCGGAGACTCGGAGTACTGGCGTGTAATCGAGGCAGTGAGACCAGGGAGGACGTACTAGTATCAAGAAATCCAGTGTCGCTCGGGTACTTGCGCAAAAATGTTTAGAACCATCGCAATGTCGCAACGATCCACTGTCTCGTCGATGAAGCAGCCGAACTCGCCACCGCGTGCAGACAATGATGCGACGCGCACAAGAACGCGCAGATGCCTCTCTCGCACCGCACCTGTCACTAACAGGCGACGAAGGACGAACAACTTGAAACGGCGGTGATGTGATGTGATGTGCTCGAGGACCTGCACATCGCTACATCTGCACAAGCGCCTGCGTCTGCCGCGAGGGCGGGCGGGAACCTCGCAGAGAAAGGAGAAGAAAACCCTAGCAGTGTCACGACTCGCGCGCTCGGGGCCAAGAAGAGTGAGCTGCGAGGAAAAGCTGCTGGGGGAAGCAGCAGCTTTCAGGTGAGGAGAGGTGGGTGCAGCGAGAGACGAGAGACGACGAGGTCGAGGAAGGGAGGACGAGCGTAGATGGTGGCACGGAAGAGAGAGAGAAGTGCCGCTGTTATGCGACGCTTGTCCGAAGACCTACCACTCCTGTCTGCCTCGTGCCTCGTTACGTCAGGGTGTCACTAATCATGTGCACCATTTGAGCCGAAGTTAACAACCTCGAACCTCGGCAACTCCCTTTCAGCTCGTTTCTCGCGCCTCGGCGAGCTCAGTGACCTGGAAGATGCCATTTCAAGTCAGAGGAATGTTAACCTCACTCCTCATTCACCCCGGCAAGCCTCGTCGTCTCAGCAGCCTCGACAATTCCTTAGTAATCCGTTTCTTGCACCTCGGCAAGCTAAGTGACATTGAGGACGCCATTTCAAGCCAGAGGAATGCTGTTGACTTCACTCCTCACAGTCATCCCAACAAGCCTGCTCAACTTTGTAACCTCGGCAACTCCTTTTTAACTTGTTTCTTGCGCCTCGGGGAGTTCAGTGACCTCGAGGAGGCCATTTCAAACTAGAGGAATGCTGTTGACATCACTCCTCACGGCTACCCCGACAAGCCCAGGCGTCTTACCAATCTTGGCAGTTCCTTTTTAACTCGTTTCTCGCGCCTTGGCGAGCTCAGTGACCTCGAGGAGGCCATTTCAAGCCAGAGGAGTGCCATTGACCCCATTCCTCGTGGTCATCCCAACAAGCCTGGCTATCTTGACAACCTCGGCAGCTGCTTAACAACTCGTTTCAGGCGCCTCGACGAGCTCAGTGACCTCGAGGATGCCATCTCAATACAGAATGCCGTTGACCTCACTTCTCAGTCATGCCGACAAGCCTCGCCTTCTTAGCAACCTTGGCAGCTCTTTTTAGCTCGTTTTGAGCGCCTCGGCGAGCTCAGTGACCTCGAGGGAGGTAAGGCAATACATGACTGACCTTGACTAAGTACGTGTTTAGACAGAGCTTATGGATTTCTGGTGAGTTCCTGTTAAGACCGTGGCTGGAGCGCCGTGAATGAGCCTTCATTAGCGTCTTCCGCCCGTCCCATTGGCTCCTCCGGACGAGTTGAAGAAGGATGCACCTCCATTGTCGGTGAAGAGTCTGGGTAGGTTGTAGGGTTTGTTATCAGAAAGGGATTGGGCGGAGGACGTAAGTATCGGAGCTAGCCCGCTGGCTGACCAAAATACGCAAAAGTTCGAATGATCAGGCTAATCTGATTACACGACAACCGGATTGTCATCGTGAGATACGATCATATCTTGTGAAGCGATAAGCCTAATACGAGTTTAAGCCAATCAAAGGGCATTCTCCCACAGCCTGGAAGGCTCCGTAAGGGCTTCGTTCATTTCAGCTGTTCACCCGCCAATCGCACAATTAGAGCAGAAGATACATTGCGCCACATAAGAACCTTAACTGATGAGGATGATTGCGCCACACAGGTATGTACATGTTTTAAATTCAACCCAGGATAATTGTGTCGATGCCATAGTCCCCCGTTCCGAGACAATGATCGCTGTTCTCCTTGCACTCGCAGCTGTGCTGCTCGCCATCGAGGGCATGGTACGAATCCTCAGACCGTCGCGGTCACCTACCGGCAGACCACCTGGTCCTACACCCCTTCCCTTCCTAGGAAACGTGCTTGGCATGGACAGAAACGCGCCCCATCTCACATATACGGCGTGGTCGAAAATATATGGCACGTTCCTTCGCTCTGTTATGCACCTCCTGCTGATAGCCATCTAACAGGGGACATCGTTTACACCCGTGTCTTGGGCAACAACATCATACTATTGAACTCGGAACGAGTCGCCGTTGCATTGCTCGAAGGGCGCTCCCAGAAGTATTCTGATCGACCAGAATTTCCTTCAGCTGACTTGTATGTTCTCCCACTGTGTTCTCGCTCTTTTTCCTGACTTGAATCCAAAGGTTTAATTTTGAGTGGCCAACCTCGGCCGCTCGGTATGGGCCAAGGCTCAGGCTACACCGACGTCTGCTATACCAAGTCTTTCACGCCAAGGCGACACTCGATTACCGTGACAAACAATTACGGGCAGCGTACGAATTATTGACATATCTCTTGGACGACCCAGCGTGGTATTCAAAACATTTCACCACGTACGTCCCCAGTTACATGTCACTGTTCAAGATACTACCCTGCACACAGGTTCACAGCTGCTGTAGTCATGCAGGTCGTGTATGGGTACGACCTAAAAGGCGGAGAGACGTTCATCTCGGCGATGCAGCGTGGTATGGACATTGTCGCAAATATTGCTACACCCGAACTATGCGCTCTGTGCACCACATTCCCATTCGGTAAGTTTTCTTCTGTTCTTCTGTTCCCTCTTGATTGTTTTTATATCCATGTGACAGTGATGGTGCTTCCATCGTGGTTGCCAGGAATGGCGTGGAAGTCCGAGGCTGCCGAGTGTAGACGTCTGGTGTCTGACGGGCTGAACACGCCTTATGCATGGGTCAAACAACGCATCGTACGTGGAGAAATCGAAACTCACATGCATAACTTATCAGGATACAGGAGCAAGGAAACGCAGCACCATGCATGGTCTCGGACGCGATCATCCGATATCGTCTCGACGATGATGCAAAAGATCCAGAGCTCGCACGAGCGATCAAAGAGTCTGCTGGAACAGTCTATGCAGGTGATTGTCCTTGTCACATCCTATCCTTCCAGGCTAACAGTGCACTCAGCCTCGCTTGAGACGGTTCGTTCCATTGTTGTATATCTGGCGCTCTCGGCTAACACGCTCTCAATTAGGTGCATGGCACCCTTCTTATCTTTGTCTATCTCATAATGAACCATCCAGACATCCAACATCGCGCGCAACTCGAAATAGACCGTGTTGTAGGGGGACAGCGTCTACCCGACTTTGATGACCGTCCATTGCTACCATATGTGGATGCGGTATTGCGAGAGACGATGAGGTGTCGTCCAGTAATGCCACTTGGTACGTTCGACCTCCACATTGGATTTCTAGATTCATGATTGGTGTTTAGGCCTTCCCCATGCTACCACTGAAGACGATATCTATGACGGGTATTACATTCCTCAAGGTGAGCCGCTATTGTACTTTTCAACGGTTGAGCTTATCACTCCCACAGGTGCAACGATCATCCCCAATGTCTGGTAAGTATGTTTCTATGAGTACGTGCGTGCAATGACAATGGTACGGCAGGGCCATATCACACGATGAGGAAAGGTATCCGAACCCAGAGATGTTCTTGCCGGAGCGATTTTTGCGTGACGATGGCTCGCTGAATGATGATGATATTGCTTATGCATTTGGTTTTGGACGTCGAATCTGGTTTGTCTTGCCCATGTATGTTCAGGCGTCGGAGGTGCTCATCCCATATGCGGCCATGTGCAGTCCAGGAAGACATGTCGCTGAGGCCTCGCTGTGGTGTGCGATGGTGTGCATGCTGACTTTGTTCCGGATTGAAAAGACGGAGGGGTCGGACTCGGAAAGCATAAAGTGGTCCACTGGGCTTGCGGTGTAAGTACCGTTTACCCTGCAGGACGAGTATGTCACTAGTGTGATTTTACCAGGCATCCATTACCTTTCCCGTGTCGGTTCGTCCCGAGAGACAAGGAGATGGATTCACAAAAGCTGGCTTCGTTGATCTGTGCTAGCCGGACAACCCTGTAACTCACTACTCCACGGCTGCACCTTGTAAGAAGACAGGCTCGCTGCGGTCAAGGTATATGAGAGGTGTAAATAAACGGGATGAGGGATACCTACTTACTGTACTGTATATGATCTACACATGATGCCACTGGCAAGTCTTGGCTTTTGAATTCCAGTATTTTTCTGCCGGCTTGAACGGGATCTCATTCATGCTGACCAGCCTCCTCGCATCATGGCTTGTTATCAGGTGATATCTTGGTTTATGTATCTCACATACGGCATCACCGGCAAGTGTTGGCGCACCCTCTGCCTTCTCTTTGTCCGTTTGACCATAAACTCGCCTACAAGCCTCGCCACCACGTACTCCCCGATTTCGCTACTAGTGTGCACTTGATTTCCATCGCCACTCGTGTGCCTGGGTTCTCCCATTCCCCTGCGTGGTAGAGACCCGTCCATGACGCTTACCTGTCATGGTCTTCTTCATATTGCCGAGATGGATAGTCGATGTAACCTTGTCAGACAAAATTTTGTAGCACGAGACATGGAACGATGAGATCGTGCTATTTGGCGTAATACGGAGGCGTTTTAGGTTGGTTTTGGTCTACTGAACAATGCGTGAGGCACTGGGGACTACTAGTACTGGTATTAGTTGTAGATGCGTATGGGCAAAGGTAGTACGGGATGAGAGATACCTCACACTCCTGTCGACGGTCGACGTCTATGTCATTGTCTGCATCCATGTTTTTTGACCACCGTTATCGCTGTTATCGCCGTCAGGGGGCCGTGATCAAATGCAGGCAGATCTCTTTACATAAGCAGTGTCACTTGCGGGTGCCCGCCAATCGCACAATTTGAGCAGAAGAATCTCAACGTTATTGCGCCACACAAGAACTGATTCCGCCGCACAGAGAACTTCCATTGGCATGCTTTAAAATCAAGCCAAGATGATTGTGCTGCATACTAGTCCCTTGTAGCTCCGAGACAATGATCGTCGTCCTCCTCGCACTGGCAGCTGTGCTGCTCGCCATCGAGGGTGTGGCACGAATGCTTAGACCGTCGCGGCCACCACCCCTCCCACCTGGTCCCGCACCCATTCCCTTCCTAGGGAACGTGCTTGGCATGAACAGAAACGCGCCCCATCTCACATATACGGCGTGGTCGAAAATATATGGCATGTCCCTTTGCTCTGTTATGCACCTCCTGCTGAGCATAGTCATCTAACAGGGGACATCGTTTACACCCGTGTCTTGGGTAGCAACATCATACTGTTGAACTCAGAAAGAGTCGCTGTTGCGTTGCTCGAAAGGCGCTCCCAGAAGTACTCCGATCGACCAGATTTTTCTGCAACCGACCTGTATTTTCTCCCGCCGTGTTCCGGCTCTTTGTGCTGACTCGAATGTAAAGGTTTAATTTCGAGTGGCCGACCTCGGTCGCTCGGTATGGGCCAAGGTTCAGGCTACATCGACGTATACTACACCAAGTCTTTCACGCCAAGGCGGCACTCGATTACCGCGATAAACAATTACGGTGGGCGTATGAATTACTGACACATCTCTTGGACGACCCTGCGCGGTATTCGGAGCATTTAACCACGTGCGTCCCCAGGTACATGTTGCCGTTTGAGGTACTACCTTGCACACAGGTTCTCAGCAGCCACAGTTATACAGGTCACGTATGGGTATGACCTAAAAGGCGGGGAGACGTTCGTCTCGGCGATGCAGCGTGCTTTGGACATCATAGCAAATATTGTTACACCCGAACTATCCGCTCTATGCACCACATTTCCATTTGGTGAGTTTTCTTCATCACATCTATTACCTCTTGATCGTTTTATATGCACGTGACACAGTAAAGGTGCTTCCATCATGGTTGCCGGGAATGGGGTGGAAGTTCGAGGCTGCTGAGTGCAGACATTTGATGTCTCATGCATTGAACACACCGTATGCATGGGTCAAACGACGCATCGTACGTAGAGCAATTAAAACTCGCATGCGTAGCTTATCAGGATACCAGGAGCAAGGAAATGCAGTACCATGCATGGTCTCGGACGCGATCATCCGACATCGTCTAGACGATGATGCAAAAGACCCAGAGCTCGCACGAGCGATCAAAGAGTCTGCTGGTACACTATATGCAGGTTATTATCTTTGTCGCATCCTGTTATTCCACACTAACGGTTCGCTCAGCTGCCGTCGAGGCGGTTCGTTTCATCATTGTATCTCTGGCACTGTGGACTGACACACTCAAAAATAGACTAACGGTACCTTCCTGGCCTTTGTCTATCTCATGATAAACCACCCAGACGTGCAACGCCGCGCACAGCTCGAAATTGACCGTGTTGTAGGAAGACAGCGTCTGCCCGACTTTGAGGACCGTCCATTGCTACCATATGTGGATGCGATATTGCGAGAGACGATGAGGTGTCGTCCAGTGGGATCACTTGGTACGTTTGATCTCCACATTGGATTTCCAGATTCATGATTGGTGTTTAGGCTTTCCTCATGCTACCACCGAAGACGATACCTATGACGGGTATTACATTCCTCAAGGTGAGCAGTGCCGATACTTTTCAATGGTCTGGCTTATCATTCCTACAGGTGCGACAATCATCGCCAACATCTGGTAAGTATGTTTCTATGAGTACGTGCGTGCAATGACGATGGTATGGCAGGGCAATGTCACACGACGAGGAGAGGTATCCAGAGCCAGAGATGTTCACACCGGAGCGATTTTTGTGTGACGATGGCTCGCTGAATGATGATAAGATTGCTTATGCATTTGGTTTTGGACGTCGAATCTGGTTTGTCTTGCCCATGTACGTTCAGGCATCGGAGGTGCTCATTCCATATATATGCAGTCCAGGAAGACACGTCGCAGACGCCTCGCTATGGTCCGCGATGGTTTGTATGCTGACCTTGTTCCGGATCGAGAAGACGGAGGGGTCGGGAAGTGTGAAGTGGTCAACGGGTTTGTCAGTGTAAGTGCCGTTTACCTGCAAGTTAGGCATGAACGCTGACGTAGTTTGACTAGACATCCGTTACCTTTCCCGTGTCGGTTCGTCCCGAGAGACGACAAGATGGATTCAGAAAAGCTCGCTTCGTTGATCCATGTTAGCCATATAACTTTGTAGCTCTGTGCTCCGCGGTACACCGATGGGTTGGAAGATGCTGTGTGAGGATGTGAAGGAGACCAGGCGCGCTGCGGCATGGTTGCCGCGTCGGTCGAGATTCTGGTTGGGGATTCTACTTTCAAGTCCATCTTTCCAGTCCTATGTTTTACCAACGTTGTGGGCATTGTGGCTGGATCTTTACTAACTTAGTGAGTGTGGGCAGCTCGAAGCTTGAGCTTGGTTGATGGTCGGCGACGTTTGTAGTGTACAAATGAGCTTGGCTACATCATGATCATTTACAGAGGGTCCGGGTATGTCCGGCTTCCTAGATGACCTTTCGACCATCATCGATGCATCGTCGTCAGCTAAGTATTTACCCACCACAACGACGAGCCAAACAACCTGGGATAGTGGCGCTGCAGAGTCTCCCGCGGCTCTACCATGATCATCGTCCTCCTCGCACTGGCAGCTGTGCTGCTTGCCGTCGAGGGCGTGGCACGAAGGCTCAAGCCATCCCAGTCCTCAGCTCATACCAGCCAGCCACCACTCCCACCCGGCCCCACACCCCTCCCATTCTTAGGAAATGTACTCGGCGTGAACAGAGACGCACCTCATCTCACCTACACGGCGTGGTCAAAAATATATGGCACGTCCTGATGCCTGTCACTAACACGACACTGATCAATCAATCATCACAGGCGACATTGTTTACATCCGCGTGTTCGGCCAGGACGTCATATTGTTGAACTCTGAACGAGTCGCCATTGCGTTGCTCGAAAAGCGTTCCCAAAAGTACTCTGATCGACCAAAGTTTTCTCCCGCCGACCTGTATGTTCTCCCGCTGTGTCCTCGCTTCATGTGCTGACTCGCATGCAAAGGTTTGACTTCGAGTGGCCGACCTCGAGCGCCCGGTATGGGCCAAGGTTCAGGTTGCACCGACGCTTGCTACATCAAGTTTTTCACGCCAAGGCCGCACTCGATTACCGTGACAAACAACTACAGAGGGCATACGAACTGTTGACAAATCTGTTGGCCGACCCAGCGCGTTATTCAGAGCACTTCACTACGTGGGTCCCCGTTTTACATGTCACGCCTCGAGATCTTACTGACCTGTACACAGGTTCTCCGCGGCCGTAGTCATGGAGATCACTTATGGGTACGACATGAAGGGCGGTGAGGCGTTCGTCTCGTCGATGCAGCGTGCTTCGGACATCGTTTTGAGTGTTGGTACTCCCGAACGATTCGCTCTGTGTACCGCATTTCCGTTCGGTGAGTTTTTTTGTTTCATTCAAGGTGTATCCCTCTTCATACGCGTGCGACGCAGTGAAGTTGCTCCCGTCGTGGTTGCCGGGAATGGGGTGGAAGTCCCAGGCTGGCGAGTGCAGACGTCTGGTGGCTGACG
>JBBPSU010000348.1:0-14178 GCA_038093755.1 Tylopilus microsporus | reverse complement strand
GGTGAGAGTGGGATGGTGAGATGGTGAAATGGAGAGAGTGGGATGGTGAGATTCTATGACTGTTAGGGTCAGATGGTCAGATGGTCAGATGGTCAGAGTGAGATGGTAATGGTCAGAGTGGGATGGTCAGATGGTCAGAGTAAAATAATAAGATGGTTAGAGTATTAGAGTGAGATGGTGAGATGGAGAGAGTAAGATGGCAAGATGTGAGAGTGGGATGATCAGATGGTCAGAGTGAGGTGGTAAGATGGAGAGAGTGGGATGGTCAGATGGTCAGAGTAAGATGGTCAGAGGGTCAGAGTGTTAGAATGAGATGGTTGTCAAGTCTGAAAGCAAGTCCGATATCTCCGACTTAGTCTGGGCACTCCTGTCTGAGTCTGGAGATCTCAACCAGTAGGTGCACTTGGAGTTGACGTTGGAGCTACAGGACTTTGCTCCAAAGCTTTGGACTTTCGCTCTTTTTGTTTATTCTTTCTTCTATATCCTTTTGGGGATTGCTTACAGTGATACAAGCACATCTCCGCCCATAGGTATAAAGTCCTTGTGTCTTTTTCAAACTCCTCAGTTGTCTTGCACCTCCTTGGGCAGCAGCTGAGGTGAGCTCTACTTTACTTACATTACTTCATTATCTCTAATTCATGTAGTGGGCATCTCTGCCCTTTACCTAGTTTGACAATGGTAAGATGGTGTGAGTGGGATGGTAAGATGGTAAGATGGTGAGATGGTAAGATGGTAAGATGGTGAGAGTGGGATGGTGAGATGATTAGAGTGTTAGAGTGAGATGGTCAGATAATCAGAGTGAGATGGTAATGGTCAGAGTGGGATGGTCAGATGGTCAGAGTAAAATGATGAGATGGTCAGAGTCAGAGTTAGAGTGAGATGATGAGATGGTTAGAGTGAGATGGTCATAGTGAGATGGTTAAAGTCAAACAGTAAAATGATCAGAGTTAGATGATGTGGTCTAAGGTCAAAGTCAGATAGTATGATGGTTAGATTATGTGACCTGAGGTTATTTTAGGTTGAGTGATGCTTTCAGCCAACATTCATCAACAATCAACATCCATAGCATTGGGGTCTTTGGCAGGAGTCTGGGTGTTTGTGGAAGGGGTATGGAAAGGAGTAAAGATTCTGCAAGAGTTATTGTAATGGAAGGTGATTTCCTGGGATCTGACCCATTGGTTGTGGTATTGCCTGGTGCAATGTAGGAGTTCATCACTCTTTATAGTTGCAGACACCTTTTTCACAGCTTTTTGGGTTGTTGTCTCACAGCCATCTGTTCCAATCCATGTCAATCTGTCTGTATCTGTTCTGCTTCTGTGCCATCCACCAGTGTCTGGTCCTCCAGACTATTCTTACTATACCATTTGTGTTTGGACATTGCATGCCAGGGCTCTAGGCTTGTGCCACTGTCACTGCCATATCATAAAGATAGCTCTCTTTATTTTCCATTGCTTTTGACAGGGATGATGTCATATCCTGTCCTAGCTCTGACCCTCTGGACCAACTCCAGACCACTCACTCATGAACTCCGGAGCTTTCTTGCTCAGGACTTCAACTCTGCCCTCCATACTTCTCTGTATATCCCTTACATACATATGTTTCCCCTTTTGTATTAGCTCTGCTTGTAATGACCTAGACAAAGTCGTGATGCTCAAGGGCAAGACAATAACAACCTGGACCAGTGTTCAAGACTTTAAGGTCAATCATCAGACCTAAGGCAAGTGGAAAGATGATAGAGGAGCAGTATCCTTAATTTAGACTCAAGTCTAGAGACAAGAGGAGAACAAGTGAATAAGACTGGGAAATAATCGTAATGTACATGGGTTTATATACTAGAGACTATTGTGCACAGACCAAGCTATGAACTACCTGGTAAAGACGAGCAATGCTGCGTGCGCAGCTATGCGCAGTCAAGGCTGTACGAGTATAAGGAGTAAAGGAAAAGTGGAAGGATCAAGTACTCAATGAGAATAATTAGAGAAGTCGTACGATGAGTGAACCAATAGGAAAGCATGAAAAGGATGAAATCATAACACTACCCCCCTCTTAGATCAAGTCATCCCGACGAGATAACTCAATAAGCTTGTCCAATCTGTTGCCAGGTATGGATTGTCATGAAAGATGACTCAGCTTGACCAGGTACCCCATTGGCCTTGATTAGGTCCGTTCGCTGCCTGATCCCCATTAGCGTCCTGACGAGATGTTGGGAAAGTCAAGGGATAAGTGGGTTTATATATCTCCTTCGAAGTCTAGCTGAGTGGCATGGAAACGAGTCTCGGTATCAATAGAGTAGTTGTGGAAAAGAGCAGCAAAGTCGGATGTGGATATTCCGTGGATCTTGTGGGGGGAAGATGGATGTTCTTTGTGGAATTCAGTAATTGCTCTTTCCGTGTTTGCCAAATTTGCTAATGGTTCCCATGTGCAATCTGTTTCGTCCCATCCTTTCTAATGTACCAAATATTGTAGTTGTTGTCCTTTCATTCGTGATGCCACTATTGATTCGACTTCATATTCCTCATGGCCTTCTTCTGTGACAACAATGGGGTTGGGGCGGTGAGTTGGTTGACCATCAAGAACTTCTCTGTAGGGTTTAACACGGGAAACATTGACCATGGGGTGAATGTGAATGGATTTAGGAAGACGTAAGGTAACCGTGTTTGGCAGGACCTTTATGATGGTATAAGGTCCGATCCACTTTTGGGTTAATTTTCGTGTGGTGTAGGGGAGTTTGAGATGTTCCGTGGACAGCCAGACCTGATCTCTGATGGCATATTCTGGGGCTTCACTTTGTTTATGTTCTGTGGAACATTTCATTCTCTTTTGGGTAGCTTTGAGGGCGTCTTTAATTTCCACATGAGCCTTCCCTGCCTCTTTTCCAAATTCTCTGGCTGCAGATTTGGCATTTCCTTCAAAACCTAAACGTGGGTGGTAATTTTGGGTAATGGCGAAAGGGATGGTGCTGGTGGCAGAAGTGAGGGTGTTATTATGCTGGAATTGGGCTAATTTGATCCATTCTGCCCATGTTTCCTGCTTCTTTGCCACGTAAGCACGGAGGTATTGTTCTAGATCTTGATTGATCCTTTCAGTTTGCCTGTCGGTTTGAGGGTGGTATGCTGTGGAGAGCCGTTGTTTGATCCTGAGGAGCTTGCAAAGCTCAGAAGTAAAATCTGAAACAAACTGGGGTCTGCGATCTGAAACTATAGTAAGAGGAAGTCCATGAATACACCAAACATTGTCTCTAAAAATACGAGCCAAGTCTTTTGAAGACATGGTTTTGACGCATGGTACGAAAATTACTTCTTTTGAAAATCTGTCCACAATAATGCAAATAGAATCAAATGAGGATGAAAGGGGAAGTCCAGTAATGAAATTGACCGAGATATCTTCCCATGGATGTTTAGGAACAAGGAGTGGAATGAGTTTTCCTGCAGGTGCCTTTTGCTTACCCTTTGTGAGGGCGCACGTTTGACAGGAATCTATGTAAAGTTTTGCATCTTTTGTTATGCCTGGCCAGGTGAAATATCGTGAGAGGAGATGGATTGTTCTTGCCTGACCTGGGTGGCCCACAATAGGAGAGTCATGACATAAGGTCAGTAATTTTGTTCGTAGGGAAGGGGGGACAAAAACTTTTCCGGAATTGTTTTTGAATATTTGTTCCTCATCATCGAAGGTAAATCCTTCTACGTCCCCTGAGATCTTCTGTGATTCAATGATTAGTTCGTCGTAAAAGGGAGAGGATAAGGAAATATTATTTGTTTCGAGAGTTTCTGGGAAAATGGTGATGTTAGTATTGTGGTCAATGACTGCATCACCATGATCTGGTCCTCTTGATAGAGCATCAGCTCTTCCGTTGGTTGTTCCTGGTTTGTAGCACATTGTGTAGTTGAATTCTTGAAGAAGTGTGTGCCATCGAGCTTGATGAGGTGATAGTGTTTGAGGTTTGCGCCAGTATTCTAAGTTTTTGTGATCCGTCCAGATCTTTAAAGAAGCTCTTCTGATAAGGTAATGATGCCATTCTTTGAGAGCTCAAATGACTGCCAAGAGCTCTTTGTCATAGATCGGATAGTTTCGCTCTGCACTGTCAAAGGAATGAGAGATAAACACAGTTGGCCTCCATAAACCATCTTCTCCTTTTACTGATAGTACTCCTCCTGTGGCAATGTCACTAGCGTTAGTTTCTGTAATGACCTAGACTTAAGTCGTGACACTCGAGGGCAAGACAACGAATAACCAGTGTTCAAAGCTTCAAGACTAATCGTCAAGTCCGAAGTGAGTAGATGAGGATATGGAGCGGTACCCTTAATTCACACTCAAGCCTAGAGCAAGAGGTAAACAAGTGGATAAGACTAAAGGATACGGTAGAATACATGGGTTTAAATACTGGAATGAAAGGTGCACAGACCAGGCTATGAACTACCTAGTAAAGACGAGTGATGCTGCATACACAGCCATGTGCAGTCAATGCTGTGAGAACGGATACGGTAAGGTAGAAGTGGAGTCATACATGGTCCAATGAGAAAGAAGAGAAAGATCATATGATAAATAAGCCAATAGGATAAAGAGAAAATGGAAGAATCGTAACAGTTTCTACTCGCATTTCTTTTTCTTGATCAGGGTATGTGAGGAGTGGTGCTTTGGTAAAACATCCTTTAAGGTTGTTGAATGCTTTTTCTTGCTTTGGTCCCCATACAAAGGGTATATCTTTTTTTGTTAAGTCATTTAATGGTCTAGCAATGTCAGCAAAATTCTCAATGAAGTGTCGATAGTAATTGCAAAGACCAAGGAAACCTTGTACTTGTTTGAGTCGTGTTGGGGTTGGCCAATCGAGAACCCCGGCTACTTTTGACTTTTGCATTTCTACACCTTCTTGCGATACTGTTAAGACCGTGACTTATCCTCCGATGAACTCCGGAACTTCGGAGTTCTGGTCGGAATGAGGCGTTGGGTTCAGCTTATGTGCTGCCCCCTTGCTTGGTCGCGTGCCTCGGATTTCGGAGCGGATAGTCGGAGGTCGATTGGAGTTGCTAGGACTTGGGTGGATCGCAAAGAGGAAGATGAATTCGGAGTGTGGAAGACAGAGGATAATTGTCTAAGTCGATATTGAAGCTAAAGCTAATGACTATGTACTGAGAACTATATATACGGAGTACGGACATCGCATTAGTAACGGAAAGCATTGCATGAGTAAGGATATGAGTAAGACGGAATCTGAGTAAGACAGAGTACAGGGTTGAGATAGCCAGAGCTGTGCGAACACAGGTTCGGAAGCAAGAAGGAAGCGGAACTAATACAAAAGGAGAAACATAAGTACGTAAGTGAGAATCAAAGATGTCCGGAGGGCAGAAGTGAAGTCCTAGGCATAAAAGCCTCGGAGTTCGTGAGTGAGAGGTCCGGAGTTGGTCCGGAGGGTCAGGGTTAGGACAGGATATGACAGATACGACCATTCCGAGGAAGTCAACTTTCTTTTGTTCAAAGTGACATTTCTCAGGTTTAACATATAGGTCGTTGTCCCTCAGCTGTTGAAGTACTTCTTTGATGATCTTCCTGTGTTCCTCTGTTCAAGTTGGTCTTCCCTTGGTGAAGATGTTACAGTCATCCATAAAGATGATGACAACCGTATACATGTCATTGAATACATCATTTATCATCTGTTGGAAAGTAGAAGGTGAGTTTGTCATTCCGAAGTACACTACCAATGGTTCATAGGAACCGAGTGGAGTGACGAAGGCTCCCTTCCATTTGTCTCCTTCTTTGATGTGTATATTGTTGTATTCCCATCTAAGATCCATGGTGGTGAAGAGATCTGCACCTCTTAAGCGATCTATAAGTTGAGGAATTAGTGGTAAAGGATAAGTGTTTTTGATAGTTCCGTCATTGAGATATCGGTAATTGATGACCATTCATTTTTTACCATCTTTCTTTGGAATGAAGAATACTGGTGAAGTTTGAGGAGATTTGGAAGGTCGGATGTATCACTTTTTGAGTTCCTTTTCGATGAATGTTCTTACCTCTTTCATATCTGGATCGGATAATGGAATGATGTGTTCTTTTCTTGGTTCAAAGTCTTCTCTGAGATCAATAGCATGATCTCATGGTTTTCTGATTGGCATTCTTTCCAATTCGTTCTGTGAAAAGACATCAAGATAATTGTGGTATTGAATGGGTACTTTTTCCTTGAGTCCTTCTTCAATAGCTCGTTGAAACATGGAAGATGGGAGTCGATCCTGTTGATGAACTTTACATTGACTGGTACATCTATAAAATGTCAATTCTTTTTGGATCCAATTGATTTCTGGATTATGGCGTTCTAGCCAGTCATATCCTATGAAGAGTGAGTGTGTTCCTAGGATGGTGACATAAAAATCAGCATATTCTGAGTGTCCTTGAATATCTAATAGGATTGTTACTTGGTGTGTGATACTGCCTATTGCTCCTTCCGAGCCATTAGCATTTGTAACTATCATTGGATTAGCCAATTTTTGGAGGACAAGATTGTTACGTTTGCAAAAGTTTAGATCGATGAATGAGTTTGATGCGCCGGAATCAAGCAAAGCACCAATTTTTGCAGAGTTCCATCCTATTGGTGTTCGGAATCGTACTCTTGTTTTTACCATGAATTGTTGTGGAGTTGTTGGGTTGAAGGATTGTGACGAGATTTCTGTAGAGCAGTTAGTCATAGGGGAATTAAGCACGTCTTTGGACGCTGCACTTTCACTGAAAGACGCCCCAAAAATAGAGTCTATCGTGCATACAGGAAAATCATTGTTAGTATACTCTTCTAGATCATGAACACCTTCATTGTTCACAATCATTGGGCTTTTAAAGCCTCCTGCTGTTTAGTCTCTACTGCAATCCTATCTCGCCAGTAGGCTTCTGCTTCATTAGTTACATAAGCAGCATTGTGAGAAGCATATCTGGCTTTTTGGGCTGCTTGCTCTTGTCCTTGTCCGAGGTCTGAAGACCTTACATTTGTCTTCTTTGGCTTCTTGCAGTTTCGGGTGATATGCCCTACTTCTCCACAGTTGTAGCAAGTACAGGTGTCACCGGCATACTGCATTCCGATCTCCATTGAAGCTCCGCGACCGGGTTGTACCCCTGTGGCTGTGAACCATGGGGGGTTTTGGCCTGTCTGTCCCTGTGAAGGACGGTACTGTCCTTGGTAAGGTTTCAGGGTTTGGGCTGCCCTAGCTGCGCCTTGCTCCTCATGGATTCTTTCTAAAGTTTTGCCATAGTTATTGTAATTTGTATATAGTCCATCATAGTCATCTTCGTTGATTTCACAGTGGAGAGAGACCTGCTGATAAGTGGTGAATCTTACAGCGAGCTTGATCAGATGCGCTGCTTCTCCTTCTGAGATCTTTGCTTCTCTCTTGAGAATATCGAACTTTTGGAGGAAGTCTGAGGTTAGCATCGACCCTTGTTGAAGCGCTTTCAACTCTTGGTACGACTGGTATTCGAGAGTTTTGATCTGAAAGAAATCTGTGACTTCTTTCTGAAGATCTGACCAGTCAGGCCAAGCCGAATCTCCATATTGGTCTCCTGTGTTGTTGCATGTCCTTGTCTCCTTGTCCAGGTATTTCTCCATGGTAAGTTGGGTGAAAGGTTCTGCCTTTCCTTCCAACTGGAGTAGGACTGCTGTGGCCCGTACCTTATCCAATTTCCAGCTTTGAGTGGAGACCCATAGACGTATCTTTGTCCACCAGAGACGGAACTTCTTCTTGTCCCCATCCTATTTTCCTGGTTCCACTATCTTTTTAACGGCTTCTTCTTCTTTCTTAGCTCCCTCCTTTACCACATACCATAGTCAGATTGTCACAAGGCAAATGGCCAGCCCAGGGTGACATTTTCACGATGCAAATGGATAGCCTGTGGCAGGCCCACTGCGGTGATGTTTGTAACGACCTAGACTTTTAGAGTCGTAACGCTCGAGGGCAAGACAACAAATAACCAGTGTTCGAGACTTCAAGACTAGTCGTCAAGTTTGAAGCGAGTAGATGATGATAAGGAGCGGTACCCTTAATTCACACTCAAGCCTAAGGCGAGGTTTGAACAAGTGGATAAGACTATCGTCGTAGGTACTTTACATGGGTTTAAATACTGGAGAGAGATGTGCACAGACCGAGCTATGAACTACTACGTATGGACGAGCTATGCTACGTACACAGCCGTGCACAGTCGAGGCTGTATGAATAAGAAAGTGGAGTCATACAATGAGCGAATGGAAAAAGGGAAGAAAATCATACGATACGTTAGCCAATGAAAGGAGGAAGAAAGGATGAAATCGTAACAATGTTGGAGTGATGTGAAAGATATGTGCAGGCCTGCTCAGTGTGATGATGAGATAAATTGGAACCACTTGAGCGGGCCCATCAATTGGTTAAAAAGCGTATAGGAAGGCCCGCCGATGCATTTGGCGACTCTCAGGCGGGCCCGTCATGCTGTTGGACACGGATGACACAACATATTGGCGGGCCCGCAAACGTGTTTGAGTAGATAATGGCGGGCCTGCAGGACATTGAGGACATATGGGCGGCGGGCGGATCACCTCAAGTTGTTAAAGGAACATGTTGGATGGCATGCCGTAGTATGTGGGTGGGCCTGCTAGCACATTCAGGGTAAGATAACAGCATATGTGGGAGGGCCGCTGAGGTATTTGGCAAGGTTAAGGCGGGCCTGCTTGGGTGTTCGAGCCTGATCGTGTAGGCCCGTCACACAGTTGCACCAGTGAAACGAGGCAAATGGGAGGGCCTGCCAGAGTGATTGACAAGAGGTGGGCAGGCATGCAAAGCGGATTGATGGACATACAGGCAGGCACGTCATGCTGTCATACCAGGCGAACAACGTATATCAGAGGGCCGGCTTGGGTATTTGAGAAAATTAAGGCGGTGTAAGGAACTACTGTTCCTTACGGTTGTAGGACCTATCCTATGACCTCTACACGACTTCCCCATCATCGTCACTCACATCCTTAGTGATCCTATCCACCCACGTCACGTCTGTCCACTGTCCGTCATTGTCCGCTTGTCCGCTCCTACAGGAATCATCCGGATCATCCTGTCCTTTGTCCGCAATAGTCCGCGTCGCACCGGAATGTCATTTGAGGTTCGTGACCACTTTATTCTATGATGTTGGACATCTTGGCTAGTTCCTTATGGTTTTCGACGTGTGAGGCACAAGGTACTTACACTCCATATGGTCCTGTCATACTTATTTCAAATTGGTGTTGTTATGGCAGTCTGGAGTATGCTCCGGACTATAAACTGTTTGTCAGATGATTTGAATGCATCTTGTGCCCATTAGCATTGATCACACTTCGCTTGCCGTCCTTTTGCTCGTCCTCATCGTCCTCATTGTCGTCTGCTGTATTATCACGTCTGCTCTCGTCCGTCACGTCTGCATCCGTTCCGACCGCAGTGGTCGCACCAGTCGTCACTTTCCACGCTCCGGACAACCGTCGTCCATCTATCATCGTTCACCCGTCCTCGTCCTTGAAGCATTCCAAGTCCTTTTCCGTCCATCACTCTTGGTTTTCTGAGGTCCAGACCTCCTTAGGACCCTCTGGACTCTTCTATCTTTAGGTCTCCTCCTTCACCAACTCATCAAGAGTCTCTTTAGGGACGAACCTATCGTTCCCTTAGATCATTTCTTTTGTTTAGGACCTAGTTGGACTTGTCCTTCAGGATCCCTTACATCCCTTCAACTGGAGCCCACCATGAGGGACTCTACAGAGTTGTCTAGAAGGACACTTCGACCTAATCCTCAACGCACAGAGCTCGAACAGCTCCGTGTGCAGTTCCAGGAACTCAGTCTTTCCAAAGATTCTGATTTTTTGACACCTGTCACTCCTGACAGGGCACGTCACATGTGGATAGGCACACCGGAATCCTTCGGAACGCCTTCACCGATTTCAAATTCACCGTTGCTAACGTCCAGACAGTCACCTGTCAACTCGCCGCATCTTCCTGCCATCCCTGAGCAGCTTCCTGCGCTGCAGGAACAAAACCCATCTGATCCCTTCGATCTTGACTCACTTCCGGTTCCGGGCGGATTTTTTCAGTCGTCACCCCGATGACCATATCTATCTGAGCCCCAAGCATCCGGATCTTCTAGATCTCCCTTAGCTCCTCTATCTCCTCTCTCACCACTTACTCCCCTACCTTCGTCTTTTCCCTCTCCCGTTGTACCTGCCAACGTTCCGCTACCCTCTCCTACATGATCATCACCTTCTCTATCATCCCTATTACATCCTAGCCCGCTTTCCTCTCCTTCCGGGAGTTCCTCTAACGCTCCGCTACCTACTGCTCCAGTCCTACCAACATCCTTACCATCCGCTCCGGTTGATCCTATTGATACTACCGCTCATCCGCAGCCACCCGTACCTATTCTTCCACCCGTTTTTCCTGTTCCTGTTGTTCCTCTACCTATCATCCGTCCAAATCCTCCCCGTGTTATGGCTAACCAAGGATTTCAGATGCCCCTTCGGGGTACCCAAAATGCTCCTAAGTTTGATGGCAAATCCCCTGCACAGCTTCTGCGCTATCTAGAGGATATAGATTTCCTCAGGGTTGCTGCCAGACTTATGGACGAAGAAAAAGTGAAAGCTGCTATCCGGTATGCAGACCTCGATGAAGCAGAGGTTTGGGAAACCTTACCGTCCGCGACCGCAAATCCTGCCGACTGGGCAGCATTCATTGCAGCAGTCAAGCAGCTCTATCCGGGCTGCGAAGGTACCAACAAGTATTGCTGAGCTGACCTTCAGTATCTTGTAGAGGATTATAAGGCTAAGCCAATGCGAAGCCAAGAAGACCTAGGAGAGTACCAGAGGAAGTTCATGAAAGTGGCTTCTCATCTCCTGAACGCCCAGAAGCTATCTGAGACTGAGAGGAACTCCCTGTTCATGCAAGGGTTCCCTCCTGAGGTCGGAGATAGGATCTGCCACCGGCTTCTCATCGTGAAGCCGGACCTCCATCCGGATGATCCATATCCGATAGAGGACACAGTGGCAGCAGCTAAGTTTCTTCTAACTGGTTCCGCACTTCGTTCGCTCTATGCATCAACCCTGGCAGCGCCAGATCCATTGACTGGTGTGCGATCCTATCGTCCCGCAAGGGCACCAGGAGTCGCAGCTCCGACGGCTACTCCGTCCGGAATTTCTTCCACAGCGCCCGTGAATCCGTCTGTGACTATGGCGCCCTCAGCGCCAAAGCACGAGGTTCATACGCACATGTGAACTGGGCGTTGCGCATTTTGTGACTTACCTGGACACTTCATTCCGGATTGTCCTCATGTCCAGGAGTATCTTGCTTCTGGCAAGGCACTCCGAGGTACTGACGGCCGATTATATCAGCCTGATGGCAAGCGAATCCCTAGGATCCCTGGCTGTAAATGTCTTAAGGACACTGGCACGCTGGACTTCCTTCAGGGTTCGCAGTCCTCCGATGCTCCCGCTCCTGTCTGGACTTCTTCTTCTATCCGCGATGTCCCTCCGCATATGACTGCGGGTATCCTATCCTTATCCTATCCTACTGATGCTATCCTTGACATCGAACCTTCTGCCTTCTATATGGCAGAAGACAAACCAGATTACACTCCACCCGCTTATGCTGACCCAGCTTTCCAACCTTACTTTGCAGAAGCCTGGGCTACCTTCAAAGCCGACAAGGCAACGAAGGACGGACGAGGGAAGAAAGTCCGATTTGACAGCGTCAAAGTTCCCTCTCGTAAGTCTGGTCGCCTGGACCCGAGATCGGCGACCGTCACGGAGGAGATACTATCTCCGGAGCTTCAAACAGCTTCCTCTCCCTCTCCGAGTGCACCTGCACGTCCTCCAATGCCCCCTGTCGTTGTAGCCAAGTCTCCTTTGACGAGTGCATCCTCGTTGCAGTCCTCTTCTATTCCTCCTAAACCTTCTAACGTATCCACAGCATCGGAAAGTGCTCCGCTCCGCGCTTCCATCACTAACCCCACTCTGTTCCCTGCTCCACAAGGGCAGTATAGGTATTCCTTCCCGCTGGAAGACGAGTCTGCTCCAAGGAGAGTCCTGGATACGGTGTTGCAAACCAGCATACCTGTCCCAGTCAAGGACCTCTTTGCAGTTGCGCTGGAGTTCCGGAAGCAATTCCACAACCTCACTACCACTAAATGTGTACCATCCGCTAACTGTGTACAGGTCAACGAACTATCTGGCCGTGATCCGCACTTGGTGGAATGTGAATGGGGAGACATTGTCCTGCATAAGGATGACGGTCTGATCGTTGCTCACCACAGTGTACCCCTCCGTGCCATTGATGCATTGGTGCAAGGCACGGGACAGATGATCTGATGTGTCCTAGACTCCGGATCCGAGATTGTGGCCATGCCCAAACGGGTGTGGGAGGAGCTCGCACTTCCTGTCCGCTCCGATCATATCATGCATTTATCATCCGCTAACACCTCCACGGACCCAACCCTTGGTGTCCTGGAGAATCTCGAGCTTGATTTTGGTGCCGGAGTTGTTCGTCTCCAGGTCCAGGTCATTGCTAAGGCCAACTTTGATCTTCTTCTCGGCCATCCATTCCATTGCCTTATGAGTGCTACTACGAATGACTTCCCTGACGGAGGTCAGACCATTACCTTACGAGATCCGAACTCCAGAAAGGAGTATAAACTCCCTACGCGTCCTTGGACTGAAGGATGTCCACGATGCCGTCGCGGTCTCCATTGCCAGAACCATCAGGCAGTCGTCGAAATGGGTTTTTAGGTGTTGATGATCCACCTAATGGTTGGGGAGATCCTACTAACTATGCTGGCTTTTCTACTTTCGAGTCCTGTTATCCGTTTCTACGTCCGACTATATCCGCGTTCCTTTTCTGTTCCTTTATGAGTCCGAGGAGACATGCTTCAATGTTCTCCGCTCCGGACAAACCAACACCTTTTTCCACTGCTTTGCAAGTGGATTACCTATCTTCCACTCATACCGTCCTTAACCCCCACATCCTCTCTGCATTATGTGCTATGCATTTCTCATCCTTTCTCCGTCATTCCCTAGCTTAGTACAAACCAGTTGCCAAGAAGGTCCGGTCCGTCGTCGCTCCTTTAGACAATGAGTTCCGCGTCCTCCGCGTCCTTCCTAAAGATCCACTCGCAGGTCTATCAGCACTTCCTACGCATCCTCCTGACTTCTTTCCTGGTGTCTGCTTCACCCAGGAGCGTGCTGACCTCCTAGACCTGGACTTGGCCAAATGGTTGTGGCCTGAGGAACTCAAACTCGTCCGTTGGTTAGTCCGTGACCATGAGATGGCCTTTGCTTGGATTCCTACTGAGCGGGGTCGTCTTGATGAACAGTACTTTCCTCCTGTCAAGATTCTGACCGTTCCACATACTCCGTGGATCCTCCGAAACATTCCGGTTCCTCCATCCATGTGGAAGGAAGCGATCCAAATCATTAAGGACCGCATTGCATCTGGAGTTTACAAACTGTCTGTCGCAGCCTACCGTTCCCAGTGGTTTTGTATACTCAAGCAGGATGGCAAGACCCTCCGACTAGTCCATGACTTGCAACTGCTCAATGCCGTTACGATCCAGGACTCTTCTGTCCCGCCATTCGTCGAGCACTTCGCGGAATCCTTCGGCAGATATGCAGTCTATGGTATGATGGACTTATTCGCCAGATATGATCAGCGTCCGCTGCATGTCGAGTCTAGAGACATGACTACCTTTAACACCCCTCTGGGACCTCATCGTTTAACTACTATTCCTATGGGTCACACTAATGCTGTTCAGATCTATCAGGCAGATATGGCCTTCATCCTTCAGGATGAGATTCCGGACCATACTATGCTGTTTGTCGACGACCTTCCGGTCAAGTCCGGTACCTCCCGCTACCAACGGGAGGATGGTTCCTATGAAACCATTCCGGAGAACTCTGGCATTCGCCGGTTCATCTGGAATCACCTTATCATCATTAACCGCATCCTCCAGCATTTACAGAATGTCAGCGCAACTGTTTCCGCCAAGAAGTTTGTGCTTGCTGCACCGTATGCTACAATCATCGGACACAACATCAGCAAATGCCTTGGTTCTGGACAGAGCTGTACAGAGCTGTACAGAGACCCAGAACCCCTAGTCTGGTCCATTCTGGACAGATCTGGATATTCTGTTATGAGTCTGTCCAGTCCTGTCCAGTCCTGTCCAGTCACC
>JBBPSU010000346.1:0-14184 GCA_038093755.1 Tylopilus microsporus | reverse complement strand
GCCAGACTCTTTACCAATCCCTTCTTTTCGTGGTCATGGCCTTTTGGATGCGGACAGGGTGGAGACATGGGCGACGGGTCTGGGAACGAGGCCTAGGGGTCACCGAAGGATGTTTCTACTGGGACAGGGTGTTCAACGGGATGACCGACACCGTCATGCAGCGAGGTCGGCCCCAATGCCAGCTTTGCCCAATACATGCTCCCGTGTATGCCCCGCGGCGCGATGCATCGTCGCAGGGACAACCTGCGGAAACTGGAACGTGCAGGATGAGAGCCAACCACCAAGCCAGTGGATGACTCAATATCGAAAGCTGCCACTGGTAACAGCTTGATTAGATTAGGCGCCTAGTATTCCCTAACCCACAGTGCGCAGCGGACACGTCGTTCATGAAAAAAAAGCCTGAACGAGTCGATCTAAATATCATGTCAATTCAATGACAAGGATGAGCAACACAGCGCCCGACGTTGTTGACGATCTTGTCGCGATGGGTGAGCTAACATGGCCCAGGGTGTCACAATGAGTGAGCCAGTGTCGGCGCAGTGGTGGCAAAATCGACATTTGCGCCGAACGTGTCTTGCTTGAGGGGGAAGGCCGTTCTGTGTCGTCACGTTGACTTGGCTTCGGGCAAAGGCAGCTGATGACATATTCTATTCCAGGCTGGTGTAAACACTCACCGTCCCAAGATTAGCTTGGTATCGGTGCAGCTTTCTGGTCGATGGCTGCCTCTACTTGATCGTCGGTTAACGTTGGAAATGTAGACGGTGTTCCCGATCACCTGTAGCCATCATGTCATCCAATACGAGTTATCACAATGCACGCCGATATATGATAATACAACTTGAACAGCAATGTGAGCAATACGGATAAGTGTCTCCAAGGACAACAGTAGCGACTATTACAGAGGTCTATGCATTCGCTGTGGTTTGACGTGGTTCGTTCGAGTCTGGGACCTGAGGCGTTGAGGCATCAGTGGAGCCCGTACTAGCCACATTTTGACGCGGTTCGTTCGGTTCCGAGGCCTGTAGCCTTGAGGCGTCAGTATCATGGCCCCTACTTCCACAACACATCCATGCAGCGATCCATGGTGGTACCGAGACTCGGGGCGTCGGGTCCTGCAAAAAAAATAAGTCACGGTGTCAGATGAACGGAAGGAACGACGGACGAACCTCGTCGTGATAAAAGTACCACCATTCATTTCGCTGAGCAAAGCAGTCAATTACCCGTTCCGTGGAAACCGACCAGGAACACTCACCCTTCGCCGCCGACCAGGAGCGAACACCGAAGGTTGCTGGTTCGATCGCGGGGCGCTTCCTCGTGGTTTATTGGTCCGAATGGAATGCTCAAAGGGTGTTGAGTCTGGTTGCTGAGTACGGTTGGGATCCTCTGAGAGTGTTTGATGAGGTATCCGCGGGGGACCCTCTGGGGGCGTTTGATCATTCGCCCTATTGTGATCGCCGGAGGGGATTTGATGCGAGACCCTACGGCGAGTAGAATCCTCCAAGGGGATCTGATCAGGTATTTGATTCCGATTCCGAGTCCATCTCATCTGCCGCCTGAACCACCCAACAACGGTTTGGCGCTGAACGACCTCGGGTGAGTGGGGATTCGGGTCGGCCGGAGGGTTCTCGATGGTTTTCGCGGCTGGACCCGAGGATAGTTGCTGATGAACCAGGTCTGGTAGTGGTAATTCGACGGCACTCTCGTTTGACACCGGAGAGGGTGACTACCGTGTGTTATGAACGAGGTAAAAGGGAAGACAGTACTACTGACCTGGTCCAAGTCAAACCCGGGAGCAGATGTACTTTGCGCTGGCACCGCGGTCTGTTGTCACTGTCAACACGGCGTCTTTTACAAAGGAAGAGGCAGCAGGGTCCAATCTCACCTCAAGTAGAACATCACTATCGTCTATGCGGCGTGTTTCCTCCGGAGGGTTGGAATGTGCTTCGTCCTGAGGTCAAGTCGAACCAGGATTTCACGCACATACAAAAATGAAGATGAGCCGTTTGTACTCGCTAGCTGAGGATTCTGACACTTACACTCATTTGGAGGTAAGACGCCGGAATAATACTACGCAGATCCCAGATGATGACTCTCCCCGAGATGTCAGACCCGGTTACGAGACGATCGCCGGCGGGCGACAATGCGAGAGATGATATCCCTTCGGTGTCGACGATGATGCCTAGCTGGACGTGAGTCGAGGTGTCCCAAATTGAGACGGAATGACCAGCGGAGGCAGCAATGAAACCGTTGTTTGAAGAAAGAGCGATGGACATGCGATCCGAGTCGTTTTCATGGACGCTCCATCTAGCCAGTTGGGACCCGGAGGATGGATTGAACGACTTGATTGTGTTGTCATCAGATATGGCGAAGAGTCGTCTACTGTCTGCTGACCAGGCAATGGGAGTCGATGTGTACGAGGGAAACGAGTTTTTGATGGCGATGAGGTGGTCGCCGTTGTTGGCATCGAAGATTCGAATGGTGGACTTGTCAACAGTGGCGAGACGTCCTCCGTCGGGGGAAAATTTGATGCCGGACAGTCTGGGCCCCATGTTTTTGAGTGGTCCGACCAGTCTCTCACCGGTCGCAATGCTCCAGATGCTTGCATCGCCCCTGTAAGTCTTTGTGGCCAGTCGAGTGCAGTCAGGTGCGAAGTCGACTCCCCACACATCCCTCTCCACCTCGACCACCCTTTCTCGGAGCTCGCCGTCGAACACAACTGCTCCTATGTACATGCCAACCACTTTCCATCCCTTGCGACCGAAATTGCAATCACAACCAGCCCTATCTGCCATCCGACCTCTTGCCCATCTTCGACTCGCCGTCGTCGCAGCCCATCTCTCGTTCCCTCGAAGAAATGCTTTCCATCAGGGTGGAAAGCGACAGCCCATACTCGATCAGAATTGCTTTCAACAACGATTTTCGAGTCATGGTCTAACCAAATTGTGAGCACTGTCAACAACCTTCGATGACCGCCACGCACCCGGCTTTGTCGACATTCTCACCAATGGCTCGTGCGCGCCGCTATCGACTCGGAGGTGTCAAGGAAAGGGTGACTCGTGGTACACAGCAGGCTTCCTCTGGCCGCGGCCCTCGAACGTTGTTGATTATTCGGTTTAAAAAGCGCCTCGTGTCCCGGGCGCTCATAGCTTCCTTGTCTCCCACTTAGGTCCGCCCTGGCGCTGACCGCTTATTTGACCAGCGGACGCCATTTGGATTGGTAGAAAGTGTCGCTATCGGCACTCGGCATGGGAGGACGGTGTTTTCCATGTCCTCTCCATGCACCTCTTGGCTGCTAATTACGCCAGCATAATAACCTCGAGGGCGTTGTTTGTGTACCTGAGGACTTGGACTCGGTCATGGACAACTCAGTCCATCGTTAATGCTGACTATGCCGTCTTCGTGGTCCTTGCGGCCGGCTCAGGTCTTACTTACCAGTGGGAAGCAATCACCACAACAGACGTGCAAGAGACTCAGACTTCAAATACACCACGAGCCCGTCAGTCCACCTTATTTCTTGTCGTTCGCCGGTTCGAACTAATAACCCTGCTCACAATCTCTATGTCGCTGTCATAGATCACAGGATGTCGCAGCAGATTCGACACTGAACACACAAGACTTCAAGGCAACATGGGTGCAAATGATAACGGTAACGCCAACGACCTCCATCCGGTTCGGGTGAGCCAATGATTCTTCGATCACGGTGATCCTGATGATGGCTTGTCAGAAATTCCTGTTTCGGCGGCGATGAGCAATTCTAGTCTAGGATTGATGGCATGTTTCAACCGGTGACGATGGAGGCTACCCAGCTACAGACATCTGTCAGTGCTCGTGTCCTGCGCCCTTGTCGTTAACAATTCTCCTTTCGCCATACATTCGGGTTCATCCTGAGTTGTACCGCCTAGAAAGGTGAACGACTAATGTCGACGAGAGGTAATGTCGCCTCTCTGACGTCCCCGCGCGTCCATCAAGGCGTACAACAATTACGTTGACTCGTTGCTAAGTCTTACAATCACTTGGTCAGGGACTGTGGGAACGCTGCGGTACGTCTCGCATTCGTGCACCAACGAGTCGGCCGCCCTAGGTCTACAGCTAACACGTCGTCAGGGAAACGCTCAGACGCAGACTCGGAGGGACAGAAAGCGCGGCGTCAAGAGGCATTGATGTGTCGGCTCACCTCGAATCATACCAAATGACCAGAGACGGAGAACGAGACAATGCCCGAATAAAACTCGACAAACACGGGAACCGCAATGAAAGATAGGCAATAGGCTTCGACAGTTGCAAGGACTCGGATGGAGATGTTCAAAAGTTGTCGTCGGCGTTGGACGCGAGCGACGAGACGATTTCGAGCCCAATGGATCAAACAAGTACATTGCCCTCAGGCTTGCGAGAGAAGATTGCGCGTGGCAGCCCATACAACGTATTAGCTCATTGAACAGTTCATCTCTAGCTCGACATCCGCATGAGCATTGGAACCAGAGGCTTGTAGAGATGTCTTCATTATAGCTCGTTCACCATGGCACTAGGGTCGTGCCAACGAGCGTCGTGGAAGGAGTATGCACATCAACTTATTTGATAAGCTTCTGCGAACGCTGGGGGATCGTGATGGAACAAGGGCAATAAAGGGTGTCAGAAAGTGACAGAGGAAATAAACTTTGACGTACGAGGTCAGTGACTCGGACGCGCACCCGGGGGAGAGGGTGACAAAATGGAGGAGAGTTTGACCAAGGCAATCGGACGATCCCGGGCCGGCACCCCGATCCGTGCGAATTGTGGAAAGGTCGTTGCGTCCGCGAACTTGCATTTTACATTCAACTGTTACAGTTTTAGCATGGTAGCAGTCATCATTTGCGTCTCAGTTGTACGCGGCACGTACAACCCTTACCAAGCGGGTCGTTCGGATCTCTACATGGGGCCTCCCCACAGGTATTCAGTCCCGCAGCCTGAGTCCCGACAACGTCATTTTGCCTGAGAAAAGAATCCACGGCACACAGGGAACCAATGAACTATCAACAGTGTCATTCAAGCCCGTTGTCTGCGATGACTCATAGTCAGGCCTGGTGAGCAACGAGTAACATTGATCTCGCTTGGACTCACTCAGCATCATGGCCATTTTACATCGGCACATGCACAGCTCCTATGGCGAGCCACGCGTATAACTTGAAAGTGCGCCGAAAGGCGTTGGGAGGAGCACACTCCTGAACAGCGTTTTCAACGGGACGACCGACACCGTCATGCATATCCACCTCCTGCGGCGCGCCTCGACGACACCGAAATTCATTCATGTGCATGGTTCTCCGTCAAGAGACATTATCTGCTTTTAACAGTAGAGGTCCACGAAGACGGCCACAACGCACGCTTTGTCGTGCGCGAGGACAGCGTCACGTTTACTATGGTGCCATCGTTTCATGCCGCAGAGCAATTCGTCACTGACCTCCTGGACAACTTATCAACACTCTCTTCGAAACGGCTCGTACGCATATACGTACTTGCGCGCACAGATCGACCAGACGATTTCCATGTAGTATTCGTGGTTGCCCATTGTATCACTGATGGATGTTCGACGAGCACGATCTTGCGCACGTTCATTCAAACACTGGTATCTTCGTATGATCCTGCCCCGCTCCCGATTTCACTGAGACTGCAAATATGTCTCTCGCTAGAAAGCCGGCTACTTGACGAGGGACTATCTCTAGCGAGACAGAGATGGAGGAAGGCAATTGGTTTCGCACTGCATGCCATCCGAGTCATTCGATTCAAAGTAACTCCCTTTTTTGGTTCTAAGCTCGTATTGAAAATACTGATACAACCGGGTAGGTTGGCCATACCTTTCCTGCTCACTTCACGACGGCAACCAGGCGCATTCCCGCAAAATCGCCCGTCAAATTATTCGCCTTCTCCCGAGCCATGTTGGACGTGATTCTCTCCAACTGCCATCATTATGGTATCCCATTGACGTGCGCTTCGTGCACTCTCAGCCAAGCGGTGTTGTCACGTGTACTATGCCGACGGTCCTCAAAAGCGAGATCTCGGATGAAGAGTGGGCGTATCGCATACACGAACCCATGTTCTTCAACGGACCGCTCAACCTTTGCCCCTACATGTTCCAAGACGGCGGGTCAGGCGAGGTCGGCAACAATGCCAGCTTCGCCCAATACATGCTCCCGTGTATGTCCCTCGGCGCGATGCATCGCCGCGGGACGACCTGCGGAAACAGGAATTGGTGAACGGCGCGCCGGATTTCCCAGAGTCGATGTCTAGGGCACGGTTTCTCCATCGGTGTCACGTCGTAAAAACGCAGGTCGAGAAGCTGTCCAATCACCCCCGGTTCGTGGACTTATGCACCGCTGGATGCCGCTTCCGGCTGCCTATCTACCACGCCACCGCAGATACCTGGCGAGTTCTCGGGTGCACAGACCGACGTAGAGGTAGTTCGTTAGCAGCCAAGGCTCGCACAGAGGGACATGGAAAACACCACCCTCCTATCGACATGCCTCGTGTCCACAGGAACGCAGCTGCGCCTACATGGACTACCACATCAACCAGCACACCACCAAGTGAGGGAAAAATGAGCGAGTTTCACCACAAGACCGAGGCTAATCGTGGTCAGCGCCAGTGCGGATCTAAGTGGGACCCGAGGAAGACACGAGCGCGCAGAACACGAAATAAGTGGACACACGTTCGTGAGCGCTTGCTGTGTACCACGACTCGTTCCCTTCCTTGATACCACCTCCAAGTCGACAGCGGCGCGCGCGGACCATTGGTGAGTATGACGTCGAAACAGCCAGGTGCGTGGTGGTCCTCAAAGGCTGTTGAGAATGCTCACAGTTTGGTTAGACCATAACTCGAAAGTCGTCGTCGAAGGTGGTCCTGGTGCCGGTGAAGTATGGGCTGTCGCTTTCCACCCTGATGGGAAGCATTTCTTCGAGGGAACGACAGATGGGCTGCGACGACGGCGAGTTGAAGATGGGCAAGAGGTCGGACAGCAGACAGGGCTGGACGTGACTGCGATTTCTGTCTCGAGCAATGGAAACTGGTTGGCGTGTGGAGTCAATTACAGAGGAGCGGTCGTGTTCAACGCGGATCTTCGAGAAAAGATGGTCGAGGTAGAAGGCAGAGGGGATGTGTCGGGAGTCGACTTCGCACCGGACTGCAAGCGATTGGCCACAAGGACTTTCGGGGGCAAAGCAAGCATCTGGAACATTGGAACTAGAGAAAGGCTTGTCGGACCGCTCGAAAATGTGGGATCTGGGTCATCTGGCATCAAGTTTTCCTCCGACGGCGGACGTCTCGCCACTGCCAGCCTTGACAACTCCGAGTCCATCATTCGAATCTTCGATGCCAACAACGGCAACCAGCTTATCGCCATCGAAACCTCGTTGCCCTCGTACACATCGATTCCCATTGCCTGGTCAGCAGATGGTAAACGACTCTTTGCTGCATCCGGAGACTCGGGCGGGTTCACCAACTTGAAGACATTTGATCCATCCTCTGGGTCCCAGCTGGCTGCGTGGAAAATCCGTGAAAACACTTCCACCGGCGGGTCCATCGCTCTCTCTTCGAACGACCGTTTCATTGCTGCTTGTGCGGGTCGTTCCGTCTCATTTTGGGACACCTCGACTCATGCCCAGCTAAGCATCGTCGAGGAAACGGAAGAGATACAATCTCTCGCCTTGTCTCCCGGTAGTGATCGTCTCATAATCGGATCTGGAAACTCGGGGAGAATTATCATATGGGATCTCCGTGGTGTTCTGCCGGCATCCTACCTCCAAATCAGTGTAAGTGTCAGAATTGTCAGCACGCGAATATAGTTCATTCATTCTCGTATGCCCGTGACATCCTTGTTCGACCTGACCTCAGGACGCAACACATTCTAACCTGCGGGAGGAAACACGCAACACAGACGACAGCGATGCTCTCCTTGAGGTAAGATCGTGCAGTGCCGGCTCCTCCGACATTGTGCTGACAGTGATAACAGACCTCTGTGCCGGCACAAAGCACATCCGCTCCTGCATTTGACTTGGACCAGGTGAGTACTAGTGGAACAGCTTTCTTTCTACCCCTCGTTAACGACATGTGGTAGCCTCCCTCTCCGGGGTCGAATAAGAGTGCCGTCGAACTACCACCGCCAGACCTGGTACATCAGCAACCATCCTCGGGTCCAGTCCCAAAGACACCGATCGAGAACCCTCTGGCAGACCCGAAGCCAAATGTCAAGTCCCTCAAGGGCGTTCACCGCGAAACCATCGTTGGGTGGTTCAGACGACGGATGAAGCGGAATCTGAATCCAACATCAGATCGAATCCCCCTGGAAGAACCCACTCACCCTCGGATGTCGCATCAAATCACCTCAGGCCGTCGGGATAGGGCGACTGAACAATTATCTCCAGAGGGTCCCACTTGGGTACTCGATGAAGCACCCTCAGTGGCCGGTGCACGACAAGCAAGACCACCACGACCGAGCAGGCAGTATTCAGTAATAGCCCTTGGTCAGCGCGAAAGAGTGAGCGTCCTTTTTGGTCGATTCAATCGCATGGGCATCTGACTGTTTGACTCAGCGAGCTGTCATGTATATCGACGATGTATGTTCATCCGTGTAACCGTTTATGAACACCATGACTTACTGTTCTTTACAGGACGAACCGCTCCCATCGTGCCGGGTTTCGCTTCCTTCATGGATCCACGACATCATCTGCTGTGGCAGCATGGGCCGTACGGACACCTCAATGCCTCAGGCCGCCACAGGCTCGAGCGAACCACGTCAAAGTGCAGCTAATGCAGCATAGGCCCCATTCATCGTTCTGTAGCAGTACTAGTACTGGTAATTCCTGTGCATTCCCTCTCGGAGACACCTATCTGTATCGCTCACAATGTCTATTACATAGCACGTATCGACTACCGAACCTTGTACTTGTATTATATATTGGACATGATTGGCATAAGTGAATAAGGTGATCGAGAGCACCGTCTACATTGCATCGATGATCAAGTCATCAAACGGTGGGTGGGAGAATATTCATTGAAGCAGGCGTGAGACCTGACCCTCTCACTCAAGACTGAAGCACTGATAATCCAGCTCCCCGTTCCGAGGGACCCTTGTGTCCCAACACATGCCAAGTCAGACGCACAAGTCCAGCCACAATTCCCATGCGACTCGAAGTCCTCGCATCAAATATTTGAGTCGCATCCTTCCAACACACATTACCCAGCTATTTTAAGCAGTGCCTGTCGAAGAGGCTATGGGGGGATACATTAGAGGATACGAATTCAGTAGGTGTACTGTGGCATTATTGTTTCTTGTTCATGCCGACGAAGGACTACAGACGATCGATCTTGCACCTTCTCCGTTGGGTTATGAACTTGAACTAAGGCACGCAGCCTTACATGAGACAGGTCATTTTTGATGATGCGGTACAAACATTTGAGATGGCAGCGCTCTCAAAAATGGGCAACTCACTTGATCCTCAGACTCGTGGTGAGTCGATGCTTGATTGCAGGGTATTTGGTAGAGCGATATGGCCAGTACACTCACCCACTGGCATCCAACACGTGCGGATATTCGTAACAACATTCAACGGACCATTCGTCATCTGCCACGTGTGCTCGCCATTGACACGACCACTAGTCGACTGTAGAGCAAGTCTGAGTGAGAAACCGCATTTATGTCTCTGCCGATTGTGGACGCTGGAGAGGGAGAGGACCGACACCAGATGGTGCGGTCGTGGCGGAACTGGTGCAAACCTAGCTACGAACATCTACTAGTAGGTCGCAAGCCCGGGCCCACTGCGCCAGAACCCCGGGCTGGCACCGCTCGGAGGGCTCCTGAATTTGGCGGTGGACGGATCTTTATGCAGAGACGCGCGGATGGCTCTCCGGTGTTGCACATGAGCGCTTGAGCTGAGCCTGAGGTTGGGATGTGTTATCATTTTGCTTCGTTTCTCTTGAGTATGTTGACCCCCCGTACACTTTATTTCCTTTTCGCAGATGCGCAGATGATGTTTCGAATTTCTTTCTTACAATGCCGAGTAAAATTGACACAAATGAGCCTAGCTTTACTACCGAGCCGAGTCCAGTCTCCGTCGACTCTGCTGTGTCAACCTGTCATCGTAAAAAGACTCAGATGTCGGCCAAAATCGAGTGTACGCGTCCGTTCGAGCCAGTTTCCATGATTACATCGAATATCATATACCTAGCTGATACAGTAGACATTTGATAAAGGAAGATGGTAAAAGGCCTGGCATGATGAAACGACAGATGAGCAAACGTGCATGAACGAGAGACGTGGGTGATCTAGATCCAGATCCAGAGCGGGTATCAGGGAAACAAAAGGAATGTAATCCAGAAACTATCATCAACACCTGGGAGTCAACAGACAGCCAAAAAAACGAGCGCGTCGACAAGGAACGGCGGTGGCATCGTCTTTCAGAACCGCCTCGGCCCACCACCGACCAGGCCCTCGATCGAATGATGCTCGAGTTCGTTCCTCGCCTTCAAAATCGACGCATGCATTTCCTTCATCGCGTTCCCCAACTTGACTCCGAACCGACTTAAGATATCCCTCTGCCATGCATCGTACTTGGCGTTCACCCGCGCTTGCACCTGCTCGTAGTCGACAACACACACGCCGAAACTGCGTTGCGTCTCCGAGGTATCAAACGTCGACCGTGCCTTCTTGATCTCGGTCAGGAGTTGTTGCCAGTGGGCGAGTGAGTCTCCAAGGCGGTTAAAGACGTATTCGGCTTCGAGGTCCCAAAGGGATTGGAATTGTAGCCATTTAGCGACGTAGTCTTTCAGTTGCTGGACCTTGAGTTCAATGAGAGCGAACGGACGCTCTAGGGTGGTGTCGGAAAAGTGTGTGAGCTAGGAGCTCGGCGTCGGTAAGACTAGCGAGCATAGGAAGGAACAATGCACCCACAAGAGAAGTGTACGTCGTTTCAGAGGTGAGATTCCGTTGCATCTGCAAACCAATCTCATATCTTGAGCTTTGAATACGGCGTAATCGGCAGACGACACCTGTTTAGGTATTAGCACCGTCGCCGCAACATGCTCACAGGGCTCTTACCCAGCCAGTCATGCAACTGTTTGATCCATGTGGAGCGAGCGTACTCTATTGGAGGGTCAAGGAAGATGACCTGATTCTGTATCCGAATTTCATGCACGATGGGTTTCACGGTCATGTTTCCTTCTAGCATCTGCGACGATCCTGTGAAAACGCCGAAAGCGTGACAAAGACCACTGACCTTCTCTTCCCGGACGCCTTTGCCAGTTCGCCGCTTCATGTCACGTATAGGTAGAGGGTCCCGACGAGTATCGCCGTCGTCTGTCCGATCAAATTCAGAGCACCAAACTTGGATGATATGGGTGAGACGCTGAAACAGTATGCTCTCTATCCGCTTATCCAGTTCTGCTACCCAGTGCTCCAAGTTGGCGTAACCCTCCAAATTCAAACGATCGATCTAAGAGGCTGGATTAGCATGGCACGCTCTGGCGAAGATAAAGTCCATACCGCAGCCTGAATTTTGCTTAGTAGTTCTGAGAACGCCTCGTGGGTATAGGCACATGTTGCCAGGTCCTCTACGGCTCGAAGGATGTCCCGATACAGGTCGATCACGTTGTTGGTCTTGTCTTGCAATACCGAAACCACACTAGCGAATTCGCGAACGAACTGGATATGTCTGTTGTCTCGCCCATCTGCGCCAGACACGAAACGGGTTGTATCGTATTGGTTCACGAAATAGTCCCAACGAATGCTCATGCCTGGAGAGCTCCGGTTGAGGATGTGCGCAAGGGTGAGGAAGAAGCGAAGTACCTTTTGCAACCATTCGCTGAGCTTCGTTGCGATACTCGGCAACCAACCACTCGATCCCTTGGTTGTTTTCCACTAAATCCAACGTTTGTCCATACGTCCTGACCGTTTCCATAAGGGAAACAGCGTGAGGATACACTCTCTTGGCATCCTTTGCCATATTTGTGATCATGTGAGGAACCTGGAAGTTTAGCCAAAGCAAGTTTCGGACTTCCTTGAACAGCGTAATCGTTTGCGGGTCAAAGTTGACTGCGAGTTGGAATCCTCCACCACGCAACCTGACGATTTCGAATAGCCGCCCGTTTACGGCCATGTCCCGCCGATTGATATCATGCAGCCATGCGTCGAAAACGGGTCGAGTGTCGAGTTTCTTGCGGAACGCAGTCGATTCGGACTGAAGCTTCTGACCCTCAGCGTAGAGTTCCCATCCCTTTCCAAGAACGTCCTCCACACGCTTCATGTAGGTCAAAAGCTGTCGTTCGATTTGCCGGGCCCAAATGATGGCTCCGGCTATTGGCGGAAGGTCGCGCATTTGCGACATGTGATACGCCTCCGAGAATCGGTATTGGGTTTTAAACTGGCAAGAACGTCGATGTTATAATTCGGGAGTAAGATATTCAATACCCACCTTATCGTGTAGACGCTTAATATCCTCCTTTACAGAGTCGATAAGTTGTGTTTGATACTCTTGAATGGCACCCCGAATCTGGAGGGGACGAGGGTCTTTCACATATACGTCAACAATAAAGAAGGGGAGCCTACTTTTGGTCGAACAAAGAGGGCATTGAATTTGGAAAACACTCTGAACATCTCGTTCGCATTACGTGCAGTGCCCAGCCTATCCCGCAGCCTTGCAATGATTTGATTCTCCACCCTCGCCACTCGTTCGTTGTAGGCGTTTTCAGCGGCGACCCAGATTTCAGTTCCCTCTACAAACTGATCAACGCCACGCGTTCGGGTCAAGTAGGCGGCAACTCACCGACAGAGACATCCAGCACGTCAATCCGCTTAACCACCTCGTATGCCTCTTTGACCTCCTCCTCCATGTCCATTCCACCAACCTCCTTCGTGACACTTCCCAATCCCTTCGTCGGACCCGTCATCACTGCAAGCTGCTCGTGTTGTTTCCTCCAATCCTTCAAGTACCTCGTCCGTTCATGCAACTTTGCATGTGCCGGGACTACCTTGATTGGGATGAACCTCTCTGACCGTCTCCGCGTGACCTCACGGGCAACGTTTGTGAACTCTTTGATAAGATCGTCCCATGTGCGGAAAATGGTCATTGTTTGCGTGAGTAATCGATCGAATGTTTCGTAGGGTGTGTATGGCAGTCGATGTGATGTTAGTACCCGGAGTAATTGGTCATTGAAGTCGCGAGAGATAGCCTCGACAAGAGGAAGGGCGCGACGGATTGGGTAAGGTGAAAGCTTGAGTTTACGGTTAATGTGTCCAAATATCAATATCAGCGATTCGTGGATCTTATCGAGGTCCGTAGCCGACAGAAGCTCGTTCAATGGGAAGTCCTTCATCAGTTGATTGTACTTGTGGACTAATTCATATCGATGAGGCGCACATTTACATAAAAGTTTGAGTACCCACCAAGGTCCGTTGAACTATTCAGACCAGTATCCGCAATGAAACTGACTGTTGCATGGAACCGCTTTGCGTTTCGTAGGCACTCCATGACCATGTTCACTTCTTCGGTCCGTAGTTGGGCTTCAATTCCCTCCAATGCTCTCTCTAAGCTCAACCAGAAATTGATTTCTTGAGACGCAGTTCCGGAAGATACGTCGCGAGTAAGCTTGGTGACGGCCTGAATGGATTTGATCCACGAGTTCACGTGGCCATGAAGGGTATTGAGGAAGCTACTGTCATTGAGATACTTGGCAGGTATGTGCGCAATATTGGGTCTTTGACCCATCGTCTGAGCCTTGAATGGGAGTCAGCCATTATTCAGACACTTAGAAAACCACCGGACTTGTTCGACGGCCTTTTGGATAACGGGATGGATGACGAGATGTGTTTCTGGTATTTCGACATTTTGTTGGAGATGCAAAAGGGATAACTCGAGCTCCGCGAACTTCTTTTTCGTCATAGGTATCCCTATGCACATATGAGTCAAGCGGGGAAACACCAGAATGATATCTACATACCCATTTTACTGTCTCCATCTTTGCCAGCGCCACGGGCCCCGACAAACGCATCGAACCAGGGCTTCACGCCGCAACTCACCACGGCATGCAGACTTTCATACGGTGTCTCCTCGCCTCCGAACAAGTTTAGTATATGTAGTTGGGAAGCTAGGGGAGTCAAGGGATCTAGGGTATGACCGCGCTTGATGAGTGCGAGCGATGTGATATTCGATGGTGAATACGTCA